>BMAO01006173.1:0-194254 GCA_019973975.1 Trichonephila clavata | reverse complement strand
CAATTGCTTGATAAAACATTATAAAAAAATATAGGCAGCATTTTTGACAGAGAAATAGAATTACCCAATATTAAATACTACTTGCTTCTCTAGTAAAACAAAAAATGAGAAAATCAAATTCTATTTTTAAATTTTAAAAAAAATACAAATTTATTTTAATACAGCTGTAACAGTCAATATATATGAAAACTTGTCACTGAGACCATGCATCATTTAAGATAATGACTTAAAAATTAAATGAAGTGCAAAATATATGTGACAGGATAATTTTTTTCTCTTTAAAGATATTTACATTATTCCAAATTGGAGGTGCAAGCAATGGAAGATATTTTTCTACTCAGTTAAGAATTTCATTTAGTAAATAAGTTTTTTTCATGAAATGGTATTTCCACAGATAAAAACCTTCAAATAAGAGGTATAAATTTTTGTTAAAGTTTTAGTATCTATATATTTATAAAACAACCCCATTGAATTCAGTTTAGATCGCAAATCATCTGAAACAAACTTCACGTTCTTGCTTTGCATCACTGCCTAAAGAACTGTGAGCCAAATCACAAACTCCCATTTACCTCTAACAACTTTTGTTGCAGGCTGTGTTGTATGTTTGTACTATAAGTGTAATCAAAGTAAAATTTTTATTGAGTGGGTACATTCATAGAATCAACAGAAGTAAATATGAAGCAATCCTCAATTTGTCATAAAACAGTCTTAAGAATCAGCAAGTGATTTGTTTTATTTTGTAATGGTCTTAATTTATACCTAAATTTCAATCTCACTTATTTTTGTCCATCCTATAAGACAATTTTGCATTTTATATGTAGAAATATATAACCATTGTCAAAGGTATTAAAAACATGACTATTTCCTAAATAAAATTTCCATTTTAGAAAGAGTACATCTGACATACTTCTCTATAAAATATAATAGCAATTACTATAAATATTATGAAAGGATCTGTGTTTTTTTTACCCTGCCAAAATCAAAAAACTTTGTCAATATACGTTTCCTTCACATAACATTAAATCTAGCAAAATTTGTGTTTAGTACTTTACTATTAGCACAAATAAACCAATGTTAAATTTTAAAAAAAGAAAAAATCTGCAATTATTTCCACAAACAAAAATATATTTAAATTTTACTGTGTTAAATAAACCATCAAAAATTTTAACAGTCTAAGATTGAAATATCTATAATCACAGAAGGAAAAAAATAAAGATAAATAATAAAACTTAAACTTTTAATGCCAATTAGAATACTAATGTTTAATGTAAAAAACTTAAGTTACTACAATAATCTCAAGTCTACCTATTTCAGGATATTTTCAAAAATTTTGATATTCAATGAAATGCAAAAAGTTTTTATTTATAATTTCAACATTTCTTAGTAACAATATTAATGTTATTTTCATTTTTTTTAATTTTCAATTACATTCATTCTATCCAAAATATTCTTTCAAAACTTTCAACACGTAACTTTAAAATAAGCTTTATTTTTTTTTTTTTTATTTATTTCAAAAGTAATAAAACTTGAAATTATTTTCATAATTTTATTTGTTTAAAACTAAAACTGTCACAACAACAACAAAAATGCAAAAATACTCTTATCTTCTAGAATTTGAAAAAGTCATTGCAAATAAAATGAGCCTGTGTAGCACAACAATAAAAAGGGGAAATAATAGGTAACCAAATGTTGACTAATAGAAAATCGATAATGTTATACTGTCAAACATTAATTTTGATTGTACAACTAATCATTGAAAGTATCCCTAATGAACTGCTTTAATATTTTCAACAATTACATAAATAAAATTATAGAAAAAATGAAAAAAATTTCAAGTTTGAAAGTATTGATAATTCAACTCTTACAAGCAAACCCCTCAAAGAACAACTAAGACAAATGATTACACCTCCAAATTTAAGCATACTAGGTTAAAAATTGGATTTCTATAGGCTCAATTTAGAAATCAGGAAAAAAAAGTAAAAATGCAACAGACCATCAAGGTATTAATTCCTATTTTTACTAATATTAATACTATAATGTATCAAAAAATCAAAAAATATCGATATTGGGAAAAACTAATCCCACTTTAAAATTTATCAGACTATAAAGAAAATCCAAGATGCAAAAATATGAGAAAACATACACACCAATGAATCTAGAAAAAATTAAACACTTATCTTTTTTAAATTGCTTAACATAAAAGAAGCTTGAATAATACCACCCAGAAACAAATTTTCTCGAATTTCCATTTCAATTCAGGAGATGAGTGATTGTTTATTAACACCTTAACAATTGAGGAAAACTTATGAAATTCCTCCCCTCCTCCAGTATCACTATTTTTTTTTCACATGTGCATGTTTTTCAGCCTCAAAACTGCTATTTTCACTTTAAAAATGAAAAGGAAAGGCAAAGGAAGAAAATAAATTTAATGTTTTAAATTACATAATAAAAAAAAATGCTAAAAAAACTGTTGTGTGATATATCCTGAAACATGGTTGAACACATAAACCAGCATTACATTCAAAGTACTGATAGCAGGATTCACAGCAAATATTTTTCCTTGAATAATCAACACATTTTCTCAATGCACTTTCTTCAAAAATGAGAGTGAAAGAAGGATAAAAGAGCAAGACCAACACAAACGGGAAAAAAGCAATATTGTTCAGCAGTCTTTCAATTCCTTTCCCACCTCTTCTACAAAATAAGTAAATTCTTTGCAAACAAAAGCAATGTCATTTTATTGTATTCCAAAGCAGAAGAATTAGTTTTAAGAGCAGCACAATGCAAATAATCGTACTTCGGAAGAGTGGATAAATACGTCTGGGGCATTTAATGCAGCTGCTGAGAGAGATGGATATAAACGTCAGTGGAACTTAAGGGTTAATTTAGCACTACAAAGCAACATTACGATACAACATTACGATACGATTATTAACGATACACCTCATAACTTTTAATCATAATTAAGTGACAAGGATGACTTTCACACCACACAAGCATGAGAACTATAATATTCAGCAGATTTAATGTGCCCATCATCCTCTCTACACAACGAATCTCTAGTGGACAACGACCCGAGCCCCAGCCTTGATAGAAGCAATGCCAGCCCTGAACTGGCTAACATGACCACAACTACTGGAGACACCTAAATTCATACAAAGTACTTCCACACAAAGAAAATAAACTCAGAAAACGTTAATCCAACTTAAAACTTTTAAAATATTTTCTTGTGAAAACAATCTAAGAAAATACATATGAAGTTTATTTTTAAATAAAAAAGAAAAATTGAGTATAAATACTTTTTAGTGTAATAATATTCCAATTACTCTTAAAATTACCAGATTCAATAAATTAATATAAAAGATATATTTTCCAAGAAAAATAAGAATACAAATGAATCAGAATTTAAAGTTATTAATCCAATAAGAGAAAATGAATAGAATTGATGTCAATAAAAAAAAAAAAATAGTATTACAACTAAGTACTAGATTACATTAGTACTACATTTATGTTACGATATTACCAGAATTTTCTTCAACTAAAAAAATAATAACTTTACTAGTCAAAATAAATATTTAAACACTAACATTACCTGTAAGCAATTTACCATTACACCAAGCGGGACCATTTGGTACTACATCCTTTATTTGCAAAAATTCTTCATGTCCACCCCCAACAATAGTAAATCCTAAGCCCCTAGAACTTTTCACCAGAGATGTGGCAATAAAAGTACCACCAAGTTCTTCAGGATTTTGTGTGAAGAAATTATTAGATTTTGATGTACTGTTATGAGCTAAAAAAAATTCAAAACATTTACATAAAATTATAAAAAAGAAACAAAAATTATGTACAGTGTGTTACATATTAAAAAGATCTTTTCTAATATTTTTCTAAGAATTTAATACTTGATTGTTTTTATTATAGAAATAAAAGATAAAAATCCCCTCAATATACTTCCATCTTTCGTAGCATTTGTGTAAATTTTTAAAAACAAAAATTTAAATCAAACACCATACTATAGCAAATATTTACACAAAACTTAGAGCATAATTTTAGCACGTGACACACAATAAAAATAAATTTAGCACCTTCAGTTGCCTAAGTAACCCTGGGCTGGGCAAGGCTGACTCAGCCTTTCATTCCTTTAGTGGATCGATGAATAAGTACGAAGCTTGTACAGGAACTAAATGTCGGGGATTTCACATCAGACTGACCACCTGACTGAAACATCTGCTTATGCACCTCAGTGCCCAAAATCATGAAAACTGAGATGGGCACAGTAGGCCCTGACCCTCATGGGCCATTTGCACCACTGAGTTTAGTTTGTCTAAGTATTAAATTACATTTTCTTTTTCAATAAAAAGGCTAAATTTTCAAAGAGTACATAACACATTCACTCAGAACTAATTAAACCATTTCACCTCCTAAGATGATACATAGAATGAAAGTAACAATCTCATTTACATTAAAATTCTAATTGAATATATGATGTCCATATCTAACAAACATTGTACAAGTTTTGCCCTTCTGCTTTCTTGCAGAAAGCTCAAAATCCTTCAATATTATGAAAATAAAAGTAAAAGCATCTATAAAATAAATTACTCAAATTATTTCACATTAAACAAGTATCCATGTTTTTTTAGTCTTTTCGATGAGGATGTGAATGATTAAAATTGAAATAAACATATTTTTACTATTGAATTTTATAATTTTTAAAATTAAATGATTTTTACAACATCAAAACAAGCTCAATAAAGTTTCAAGTGAGTCAATAAATCTGGCCTCTATTAGAGAGACACAATAAGTCTTAAGTATTTATAGGAGTGTGATGTTTCATAAGCTTTATATATATATTATATACACTCATGTCCATAAATTAAGGATAATGAAGTTCAGGCAAAGAAAGAGACCAAAGCAAAACAAATTTGACTTATTTGTAAAGTCTAATTATTAAACAAAAGGGTAAAGAGCAAAAAAGATGCTATATGTTTGACATAATTAATAAAAATTGCGATTTTTACTCACTGGAGCAAATTTTAAAAAAGAACCTATTTACAAAAAAAACAGCATAACATGGTTAGTATGATGGTTAATACAGAGTATGTCTCCTGGACGATGCAATACAGGCCTTACAACGCCTAAGCATGCTGAGACATCAAATTATCAATCTGATCCTTCGGAATATTACACCACTCCCCTCAAGCAATGCCCTCCGAAGTTCCGGTAGACAGGTGGGAGGGGTTGACGGCTGCAATTCATCGGCAAGCATATCCCACACATGCTTTATTGGATTCAAGTCCGGTGAGTATGCTGGCCAATCCATACGGGTGATATCCTCCGATTGAAGGCATTCGTCTACAATGTTTGCACAGTGAGAACAGGCGTTGTCATCCATAAACAGAAATTCAGCACCCATGGTGCCCCGAAACAAACGTACATGTTGTTCCAGAATGACATCTCGATAGATGTGGCCTGTCATCGTTACACTCTGAACATACAGGTCAGTTCTGGAACCAAGAATAATTCCTCCCCAAACGAGCCATCCTGCACCACCGTAGCGGTGTCGTTCAATGGTGTTCTCTTGGTGGTAACGGGTACCTGGCGCTCTCCATATGAAAGTCCGGCGAGAATCAGACTGCAAACTAAACCTGGACTCGTCGGAAAACATCACACAAGACCACTGTTGCAGTGTCCACAATGCATGTTCTCTACTCCAGGTTAATCGCAGGCGACAGTGAGTTGCGGTAAGGGGAACACATCTGACAGGCCTACGAGCATATAGACCAATGTGCCCTAAGCGTCTGTACACGGTCTGCCTTGAAACTGTCGTACCAGTAGCTGAAGAGAGCTGACGAGATAGGTCTGATGCGGTGCTCCGTCTGTTTCGTTTGGCAGTAACTGCCAAATACCGGTCCTCATTCGCCGTTGTAACTCAGGGGCGACCTGTGCTGTAACATCTACTCACATTACCATCATCTTGGAATCGTTGCCAAAGCCTGGAGATGACACTCTGGGCGATTCCAAGTTCCTCGGATACTTCCAGCTGGGTACATCCACATTCCAGTCGTCCGATAATTCTAACACGTAAAAAATCATCCAAATGCTTCCTTTGTGCCATAACTATGCGGTTATTGCACTGAAAGGCTTTTAAAGTGCTTGTGAACAATTTTACTTCTTTGCCACCATTCCTTATATACCCCTCTCTTACACTCTCGTCATTGTGACGTACTATCCGCGCCATTTGGTGGTTTCCTGTAATTTGCATATTCTTCAAGATGTGTGTGATAATTCTACAGGTGAAATTTTTATTTTAGAGTTCAATTTCTGTGTGATTCTGAATTATCCTTAATTTATGGACATGAGTGTATAATCAAGAATTAGCTATATACAGTTACAGGCTATTAAAATGTAGTTTAATAACACATAATCTGCTTAACATGTTGTTTTACCAAGACTCCCTAGAAAAGCAGTTATTTATATCAATGATACACATTGTGGGGCTATAACTTTTTTCTTCTTTTTATGACATTCAGATTAATAATTTGTTCAGAGAATATTACCGAAAACATAAATACATAATGCAAAATCTGTAATTAATTTATCCCATGACTTATTAATAATAGACCCTGAATACTGTGTTAACAGGATCAGAATGTGTAATTTAACAATACATTTTTATATTTTAACAAATGAGAATTGGTTCTCACATAAAATAGTAGCAAGGGGCATATTTTTCATTTACGGAAAAAACAAAATTCATTAAAAAAAGATAATTAATATGTTTTTATTTTGTACAAAAATTCTCATTTGTATTTTAAATAACACTTGCGATTAAATTTTATACAATACAAATATAGCCTTTTACTATAAATTACATTGCACTGAAGTTAACAGTCTGAATTTTACATTTCTATAAAAGCTGTTTTACTATTGTACACATTAAATAATATCTCATTACCAAAATCTTTAAAACATTATTCAAATATTCTTCGAATTTTCAGCAGTTAAAATATTCAAGCCACCTGATTGGAACAGCAGCTCGTGGACCTCAGCGCCCCAGGCCTCATAACCTGAGTTGGGCACAGTAGGCCTTGACCATTATGGGCTGTTTTGCCACTGAGTTTAATTTAAAATATTCAAGGCCTTCCAGTAAAATTTCTTATAAATGTACCATTTGTTTATAAATCTTTTACGTAATTTTTTAAGATTTTCAATTTAAATTAAATAACAAAGATATTTATTGGCTAATATTTAATAATTTCAAAATAAATAACTCCGTCTAAATCTGGGGTAGCCAACCAGCTGCCCATCTTGAATAATTTTACGGCCTGCAAGATTCAACTCAACTATACAAAATGCGAATATTTTAAACAATATTTTTGTTTTTAGTGTAATGTTTTGTAACAAATAAATCCTATAACTATTTCTATTTTATCATGTTGGCTCAGTTTTAACTCAATAAATGTTTGTAATGGGTCCAAATTTAATATAAAGTTATATATTTTTACACGAGGCCCGCAGGATTACATTTTTCTGAAGTGACCCACAAGGTCATTTGGGTTGGCCACCCCTGACCTAAACTAATTGAATGCAAAAATTTCCAACACAAAAGTTACATTTGAAATTACATCTCAAACCTTAGGAAAAGGGAAGATGCTTTTATTTCTATTTTTAATAGGCAAAATTAGCATCTAAAAAATACAGAAAAATAAAAATTAGCAAATTTCTTTCCTAGACAATCGAAAAGCATTTTTGTTGGTAATTATATTATTATTAAACTCATTTAAGTAAAAGATATGGCTATTATTAAATCTATACTGCCGAAAAAATCAGCATTATATTGTAAAATATAAAGACTATTAATATACCTGAAACATTGGAAAGTCTGTGGGATAAATCATTAGAACCAGAAATCTGAAAGACGGACTGCTGTCCAGGCATCATAGGACTTCTTTCTGTAGATACAGGAGATGACTGTCCCTTAATCCCATCACACATCCTGCTGCCAGGATCACTAGTAGAAGGATTAGTGGTAACAGTACCATTAGCAATTACCAGGTTGCCTTCCGTCACCTTGCCATCTGCCAAATGTTTAGAAGGTTCATGCTTTTCATTAAGACAGGGAATACAGTGCAGGTATGGAAAGCGATGAGTGGCAGCGGGAGAGGAGGACATGTTATTAGAAGGAGGAGAAAGTGGAGGAGGTTTAGAAGAGGATGAATTACCATCCGAGGAAGAAGCAATTAGGAAAGACTCACTGTTATTAGTGCTGGCAAGAGGGTTTGGATCATTAGAGTTGCTGCAGTTGGAGGTTTGAGTTAGAGAGCTGTTTCGGGTCCACTGACCTGACCTAGGATCAGCTAGAAGACTAGGAGTATGGTTACTGTGGTTAGTTTGGTCAGAATGACGATGCCATGAGGATGATGAGTGACTGATATCAGCTGCTGAAACTGTAAGAATGAATATATATAATGTTTAAAGTATAGAAGTAAATCCACTAATAAGGATGCGATTTCATGGCACTTTTGCCATCTACTATAGAGGATGAGTGCATAAAAAAAATCTAAATACACTTTTTTGTTTCAGGGTGTGAAATGGATATTTTTTCCCTGTAAATAATGAGGAAAGTCTGAATATTGTTTAACCCCTTAACGATCGGATAATTTTGAAGAAAACGGTACTAAAAGTGCCTATTTTTTTTATTCAAGAAAATTATGTAAAATTAAGTACATGTTCAAAAAAAAGTATTCATTTTTTATTTTTGGATTAATTTTTAGCTTGAAATACGAAATTTAATTTTTTAATAAAAGCAAACATTTAGGGTTGTAATCACTGGATGTTGGCTTTCCAACAAAGAGGGAAAATTTTAAAAACATGTGTTTTAAACATTAAATGAATTTTATGACACTTTTACATAATATAAATAAATATTAGTAATTTTTTTTGTGAAATAAGATTCAAAACATGAGATGCAAAGGCCAAAATCACAAACTGGACAGTAGTACCGAGTTTCCTTTCTGCATCTCTTATCTACTAAAGATAAACGAACATCAAATGTGATTTTTTGCCTCCTTGTTTTTTATAAATAAGGTACTAGTTCAAAATAGATCGATCTAACAAATAAAAAATATTTTCTTATAGTACTTCTTACCTCGTTTTCGAGTAATTCAGAATTCTCCACTATATTGGTCTACAATGTCTACTGCTCTGATATTTTTATTGCAGTCAGTGACAAAAAGTACTAAAAGTACAATCCGATTTACTTCCTGACTATAACTGCATAATGTATACAATATTAAAAAATATATTTATTATTTTATCAGTTTTTTTTCCAGAATTTTTACTCGCGTGTTTTTACGAAGAGCGCAACTGAGTACTTGACCTAAGATTAAAAAACCGTATCGCTAATAAAAATGTTTGTTGTGCTCAAATTTAGTTAAGAAAAATAAATAATTATCCCTAAACACGTTAAAATTAATCTGGTGCTGCCATCTGGTGTATAGATTAAGAAAAAAACAATATTCCGGGCTTAAGAAATAGATTGTTTCAAGCTTTTCCAGCAAATTACTTTTCAACACTCCAGCCCGGAAATATCACGGGCACGAGGAATAGAGAGGAAAATTTCACCCCGTGAATTTGACGGGAGCGAGAGGCAAGGGGTTAATCCCCCCTCCAAATAAATTCAGAAAACAAGGGCTCACAAAATCAATGCAATAAGTTATGAAAAATGACTAGACAGCAATTTACTAAATGGAGAGATTTCATAAAATCAGAAGAAAATACTGCTGTAAAATTATTAATTATGTAAAAAGCAAAGGAAACCATAACTGTCTTAAATTTTAAATATATAATTTCCTTTAATAATACAAGATACTAGACTCCTAAAAACAACAGTAATTTTTTAGAAAATAGCTAATATATCTTATTGCAATGGTGTTTCATCCAATAATAAATGCTTATCAAGAAAATGTATATAACATACAAAGACATAAAAACAAAACAAAAAAACATAAAAAAGAATCTATGAAATCATCACAGAAAAAGACATAACATTTCTGAGAAGCTAATATATATATATGATTAGCCTTCTTTCTAAATAATTCATAAAAAAAAGGACTTTTGCTAACCATATCATTAATATTAAAAAGCAAATTATTACAGTTTAAATTGAAAAAGACATTCAATATATATTGAAACAATATATTAATCAGCAGCCTTTTTTCATCCACTGAACCAAATAGTTAAATAACAAATGGCAAATTAATTTTTTTTATGAATTAACAGGAACTAATGCTTTTATGTTGGAATTCACAATCCCCAAAACAAGTAATACAATAATTAACAAGCTAATACAATCTTTTCTTACCATTATCGTTTCCCTTCCGAGCTTGAATAACAGGATTTTCATACTGAGTACGTCGATTGACATGGCTAAAATATATTAGAATTAGAAGCAGTTCTATCAGTTAAAAAATTATTTAATTTTACTTATTCAAAATTGTAATCAATTACTGACATTAAATGTAAATTATATTATAACATATAATTAAAAACAATAACTTACTCAATGTAATATGTTCCATAATGAGGATCATCTATCCTCTCCCATCCAAAAGGCAGTTCTAAAAATATATGGATTATTTAGATATTATAAATTAATGAATACGATATAAATAATTTAAAATAAATTATTACCATAGGAAGTAGCAGTTTTACTATTGATTTAAAAAGTTTCAAAAATTTTAATCATAATAGGTTTATTGGAAAAAAATATAAAGAAAAAGAAATTTTAAAAAATTTATTAATTGGGAATAATTTAATTTAAAACTAGGGGGAGGGTACTTTCTGTCTGCCTAAATGGCGAACAAACCTCTATTCTAACTATGTTCACACACAAGTAGATATAAAACGCGAATTTCAACGAATATGTATAAATATCCTTATGTGTATAAACAAATTTATTACAGCATCACCAAAAACTTATTTTATATAGAGAGATTATATCCTTTTTACATTTCAATGGTAATATGACAGTCAAAAGTTGATCCATTTAACTTTACAACTTTCTCCTATAATTCCTTATTTAATTACAACTTTCTCTTATAATTACAACAACTATTATACAACTCTCTCTCTAAGAATTTTTTGAAAATTGTTTAATAAGATGCTTGCTAATGTACAAAAATAATTTAACCAAACTATAAATTTGTAAATCAAACTTAATGCTTTGCAAGATAAAGAGCTTCATATAATTTGTAGAATGTGCTCATCTAATGTCTTTTTAAAATAAACTATTTAAAGTATGGCTTTTAGAAAAAATAAAACTTAGTAATGGATAGATCTAATTAGTAATATATACACATAACAGAAGACATTGAATGAAATGAGCATCTTTGTAACTATTTTTATAAGCCAATTTAATGTGGCACACATAATGCTTATTTTTTATACAAATACGGGCCTTACTTTAATGCATTTACACTAAAATTAAAAAAACACAGTCATAATTTCGTTAATATTAAAATAAATATTATGTTAAAGGAAACAAAAGACTTTGTGTAAATATATGTACAAATACAAATATAAAAAAAAAACAAATTTTTACACCCATTGGAATATTTTAAAAGAAGTATATGATGAAGAAGAAATTAGCATAATCCCAAACCAACTGGAGAATGATGTCAATTTGTTTCAATTAATGTTGACAGCAACTTTCAGCAACAAATCTCACAAATGTAAACAACAGTTAGAGGACACCTGAATAATAATTACTCCACACACCAAACAATTGTGAGGTTAAAAAAGTGCAATGAGCTATGTTCTTTATTTGACAAAACATTTTATATTGGCCTTTATTTAAAAGTTACTAGGTGATTTTTCAAGGAATACCATGCCAAATGACTTCCTACTGATTGAAAAATTACTGTTTCTGGATACTTAATAGTAAGAATCTGAAGTCCAATAAGTACTAATTAGAAAAAAAAATTAATGCAATGAAATATCAGCAGAAATCCTAAGCTATGGTAAAACAATGTTTTAAAAAACTATTATTTCTATTTTACAGTGCACTATTTGCTCTTTCTAATAATCACAATGTTTTTATTATTATTATTTATCAAGACATTTCTTTCCTTCACAGTAAAGTTTTATAGTTCAAATATTTTAAAAGATTCTTTCAAAATCTGTGGAGCTGGAATTCTCATATTTGTAAAATGTTCCATTCACATGCAAAGTAGTTATGACATTATGAGTATACATTTTTAAAAATGTGTTACATAATTTTTATTCAACAGTACCAACCAGATTATTTTTTACAACATTTTTTAATACATAAAATGATTTTAACAATTAGTTATGAATCAAAAATAACTACCATCATCTCCACAATCTTCAATAGTTTTCTTTTGAATCCTAGACAGCCGAGGATCAAGCCACTGCGAAGTGCCAGTGTTATGGCTGAAAAATATATCAAAGCATTAGATTTTTCTAAATACTTATAAATAATTATTTTTTTTAAAAACTTGTAAACTTTTTTAAAAAATTTTATCAAAAATAGTTAATTAACTAAAGCATATATATATAAATGCATAATCTTAAGTTAAAACATGAACAAATTGTACTTTAAAGTTACTTACTCAATAAAATAAGGTTCACCATTGCTTGTAAAAGCTCTTTCCCAATTATCGGGTAAAGGTCCTAAATCACAAACAGCAGATCCACATTGCAAACTATCTGTAGTTGTAACAGAATTGCAATTTTGATAGCCAAGATATGAAAATCCAGAAACTGGAGTCGAAGACCTTAAATATTTAGCACATTAATATAAATTTTAGAGTTGCTGCAAAAAATTAGTCTAAGAAAAAGGACAATAAACTTTTAAAAGAAACATTAAAATAACATGAAGTACAATGTTAGTTATCATACATATAAACAAATGCAAAAAAAGTGGTGCATGGAATGACACGCAATAGAAGTGAAACTTCATTGGCGACGTTGGTCATAAGTGCAGAAATACATCTAAATATATTAAACTGCAGGGGAAACTTATTAAATTCAAATAAAATTCAAAATTCATAGGCAACCCTAAGCGAATCCCGAACTCTCAATCGCATAATTTTCATTACCATATAAAGCAAATGCTGTGGGGTCACTCCACGACGATCAACACGTCTTCATTTACTCGTGGCCATTATGAATGGTGTAACTCTAACTCCTTCCCTGAAGTTTCTAAAATGACCCAAGTAAATTGCTGGGAAAGAGAGTTCCTCAGCATGTTCATCAAATAGCAAGCTTCTTGGTACATTCGCTTCTCCAGGAGCAATACGAAGATATTTCTCTTCATTCCATAACAACGTCTGTTGCTGGGCTGTAAGACTCTCTTCAATAGTTATATTTTCACTGATTTCATCTTGAAGAACTTGAGATGCACTCTGTTTGAAATTGAAGAAACTATCATCGATTATAACATCATACATTCTGTACAGTGGAGTAGCTACTAAATATTGCAACCGTGTTTTGATGTTTCTTTTAGTAACCAAACCCATCAAATAACTAGTTCTGTGAATTTTCCTCCGTTTGATGTGAACATTGACACAGTAATCATCATCAACATTCCGTGGCAATCGATTGACCACTGTATTGACGGATACTGGAACATTGATTATTTGCCCTAATATTCTAAACTGACCGTGTACATGTCTCAATCGTCTAATTTGCATGAAAGGTACTCGTGGAGAAATGAGTCTTTCTAATACCATATCCAAAGTAGGAAGATGTGCTGGAATTTCTAGGTATACAAAACCATTATATTTTGATAAATTTGGTATACTTTTCCTATTTAAACTTTGTCGGCAACTGTAGCACGCTTTAACGTCTTCTAAATTAATTCCCGGTAAAATATTTTGTAAAATATTTTTATGCTCAGCAACAGGCCATTCTCAAATCATCTCTAAACCATAATCTATCACAAATCGAACACCCGTGACCAAAAGGATTATCAATGAATCGCTTTTGGAAATCTTTGTGAGCATTTTTATGGGAATCATAGTCTTTGTAACGTAAGATAGAATTTATTATCGATTCACATGCATCAGTTCCAACAAGTACTAGACTTGTTGAGGGCTCTGTACTTGTTGACTGCACAGGGTGGTTCACAAAGTCCGTATTAATCTGTGCTGGCATTAGATGAGTCTCAATAGCATTCCCATCATCAGTCATTAAACACGGCATTAAGAGAATATTTTGCAATGTTTTTTTCCGTGCTCGATATTCTCTCATGTACTTTGGCAGTAGCGTTTGATAAATTCGCACTATTTTTCTGTTTTTTTTATCACTTTTTCGACTGGACTTTCCGCTAGTTTATCTTTTCTTTTTCTTTCATGAAACTCTTTTCTTCTTTGTGCATTTGATTTAGGCATTCGGATTAGAATCAATAATAATTCAACGCAAATGAAAATTTAAAAAAAACAAATTAGCTGCCGAAAACATCACCATGTGGCCAACAATCTAAGGAAATATTTTAAAAAGGCAAGCTTTTGCTGCAAGAGCTATTTTGCTACACCGTAATGCAAACATTGCAACACATATAACCGTTGACAAATGTCCCCTGGTCTGGTGAGAAAAGGGGGGAGGGAGTTGAATAATTGGAAAGGCGGGCAATCATCCAACTTTTTCACGGATATGACGCAAGTCACCGGGTGTTCCCCCCCCCCCCCTATCAAGCAAAATGAATTGAAAACCCGACCACGTGAAGAACGAATGTAGAGAAGTTGCAGTTTCTTCGTTTCTGCCGAAACGAATTCCCCTACCACCACCACTAACTCCTGACCGCTGATGCTATTTTTAGCAAAGGAGAACCCCTCTCTTTTTTTCACTCTGTTTACTCCCTCTCATAGGTTCACTAGCTAACTGAAGAAGCCTAGATGCCTCTAGGCTGGTTCTGAGGAAAATAATATATTCCAGACCCCGCTGTCTTTTCCTCCCACTCGCTATTTCTTCACCATTGCAACGATTTGGGGGAGATGGCAGGGGAAATCACTACTTCCGTTCGTTTTCTCCCTGTTACGCAAAACTGGGCAAATTTTCCATTCACTCCGTGAGCATAGGAGTTTCACTTCAATAACTTGACACAAAATATATATAAACACAGTCTAACAACTTACATAAACACAGTCTAACAACTACTTCATATATTACCAAAAATTTCAAAAATAATTTTAAATATATTAAATATAAATATTTTCCGAATTATGAAATAAAAAAAAATTAAAATAATACCGGGTATTAGAAGTCATTACTGGGCCCGGAAATTCGCCAATGTCAGCAGTTTTTGAAGCCATGGCCTCCACATTAGAACGGTTGCGTCTTCTTTTTCCCTCAGAAGAAGCATGAGCACCAGGTAACATTAAGTTATTTGAAGGACCTATAGAATTGCTCCTTTTCATAGGAGAATGATAGTTATCTTTTGGAGGCATTGGTGTACCGTAATGATTACCTGGGATGAAAATAATTTTTAATGAAGACAGATTATACTTTACCAAATTGTAAAATTATTTTACATCAAATTATTTCATTATAACTGATAGTTTGGCTGACATAAAATGCATTATAAGATGCTAACAAGTTTTAGGTTACAAATTAAGTAACATAACATAGCCTAATAATAATTTTCACGGTCTAAAAATTATTTTTACATACAGATGAAGTACAATAAAATACTTAAAAATTAAAACTATACGCACATAACTACTAAAAAGTACATGATTTTTTTAAAAAGAAAACAGTTAAAAAAATTTACCTTCATAAATACCACTTTCTAACAAACTACCAGTTCTTTCTAATGCAATAAATTCTTCAACACTAAGAAAAGTATAATCAACACCACTAATTTCTCCTACACGAGGTGGCCGAGTAGTACCTAAACACAAATTGAAAAGGGAAACAAATGATTAAGGTAAAAAAAATATGATATGGTAGTATTATTAAAAAATTATTCATTGCACTGAACTTATTTAAAAGAATGAGAATAATGATCTAAAATATAAGGGTTAAAGCGTAGAATAGATGCCCTAGATAAAAAGTGAGTGATTTTTTAAAAAACCACTGCCATTACTTGCCAAATTATATGAACTGATATGCATCGACAGCATTATAGACTGAGTGAGTGAATATTTGCGTCGCACTGTTCAGCTACGCAAAGGCTTTTGGCGACGAACCTCATAATTTTGAACTATGGTCAAATGACGAAGACACAACGCCTCAGCCAGCACCCCCTCTCCTAACTACCACATCACACCGATGGAAGGACGTTTGAGCTCTTGACAGATTTAATGTGCATTGCTCCTCTACACAGCTGGTCTTCAGTGGTACTGGGCTTGAACTCATGACACGCCACAGCCGTGAGTCTGTTGCCTTGACCACTAGGCTACCGTGGCCACCAGCACAATAGACAATTCCAAGCAAATAAAATAGCAAAATAAAAATTTCAATCTGTTTAAAGAATTATTTGGCTTTAATAAAGTAATGAAATAGTTTAGTGTTATGAAATAAAAATTGTACCACAGCTACAAAACAAAATCTTTTTTTTAAAAATCTAACTCTACTGAAGAGAAATAAAAAAAATTTCAAGATCACTGGAAAAAATGCAATAGTGTTAATTCACATTGTTGCTTTTGTGCATTATTTGCATAATGAACTAAGAAAGTTTACAATAGAATGGAATCTGGCACGACATGATTGATTCTTAGTTCTACTCAAGGATCTTGGCCTTCATGGCACTTATCTTCAAGACATTAATCTAAAAAGAAATGAAATTCAGAGTTGGGTTTTTGAACCTACATATTTGTTTTCCTTAAAATGTTGGTCATAACTATAATTTGTTTTCTTTAAACCACCTATTCTTTTTTGCATACCTTCTGATACGATGCATGTCCATTCTTGAGGCATTTACATATAAAATTCATCTATTGACTGCTTTTTCTCAATCAAATGTGTATGTTGTTTTCATAAGTTGAACATCAAACATCATTCAAAATAAAACCTTTAGAAATACATCACTGTATCACATTTTTTCCTAGCAGTCCAAAAAGTCATTCAAAAATTATGTATATATACACACATTACACTCTTCAGAAAACTTAACTGAAGGCAAACAAACAAAAAGAAGAAAGAAATTAAATAATACAAGCTTAAAGCAAAGTATGTAAGCTCTATTAAAGCTAGAACTTTAATAGAGATTTTTTAAAAGTCTAATGAAATGTTTACTCTTAAAAAAAATCATCAGTCTTTAAAAACATCTGCCAATAACAAATCATGATCAGGAACAAGGAACACACAACCTTATTGAAATAATGCCACATTTTATTCCAACAGAATTAATAAAACAAACACAGCCAAAATAAAATCGTTATTGCACCATGAAATCTAAAAAACATTACCAAACCCAAGGGGCACACTCTTATTCTCCACTTTCACCAAATATAAGACAAACTCATCATTAATGTTACAAAATCCTTTTATGTCTTTTTACCAAACTAAATTTTAAGCAATTAAAAAATAAGACTGGCAAAAATGTGATTCTAATAATCTTAATGAACTTTAAAAAAAAGCATATTCGCATTTCACAAAATGCTAAAACATATAACCTATGTAAAATTTTAATAAATTGTCCATCAATACATTTACTATACAACATATTAAAAGAAATCACACAATGCTTTTTGTTTTATATATTCTTTATAAGGTAAAAAAGATTACACAACACAGCACTCACATTTAAAAGAGCATCAAACACTAATAATATCAAATTAAAATCTTAGTTCAAGACAGTTAACAAATAACAAATAATTTAATAAACTATATAGAAGATAATCCTACTTACATGGAACTGTTCGCTGGTATAAATTGTCTCGAATAGTATTTTGAAGATCATGATCAATAGAACCTTTCTGAAAGCGTGTGTTCAAAAAATTACGCAAATCTTTTGTAAGATATCCTGAAAAAAGAAACAATAACTTTAAATTTTCAGAAGTGTCAAATATGTTAAAAACTTGCTTGTATACAATTAAATTTGTTTACATGTTATAAATTACAATTTCAAAATTATCCATTGTTGCATTCACTTATTTTAAAATATACTCAATTGTTTTAAAATCATTTGGAAGAGTAAACAAATAAAATAACGTTTAGAGAATTTTTCAACCAATATTTAAACTACCTAGATTTACTTCTGATAAAAATTATTTTCAATAATTATAAAATATTACTAAAGAAGTGGCATTTGTATATGAAATAAATTAAACAAATAAAATATGATACTTATTGAGTATAGAAGTAATTAAATTACAGTAAACATGTAGAAAACACATAAAATTCTATTCTGTCATTGTGTTTGAAGCTAATGCATCTTATAGGATAATATCATGCAATCCTTTCTAATCCTCTTGCATGTTTGGGTGTCTCCTGGAGGCATATGATGGCTGAGCAGGAGAGGATTTTTGAACTACTTGTGTGACAAGGCCTTTTGGACCTGATGCAAGCTTTCCTACACCAGGGGTATAAGCAACAACAGGATAATATCACTAACTAACCATGGCGGCAACTCAAAAAAGCATTCACCTTCCAGTGGCCCCTATAACCAATACCAAAAGTACAATATTTTTTAAAGCTCTTGATAATCCTAAGGAAAGCTATTATATCAGCCTTCCTCAGTGTGATGTTTTGTTTTTCTAATCTTGTAATTTATTTATTTTTTAAGTACCATAAAATTCAGCGCATAACGCATACTTTTAACACCAAAAATAAGAATGAAATTTACAGATGCGCATTATAGAAATGAGAGCTTTAAAAATAAAAAAGAAAGAGATGAGCATTAAAAAAATTAGATTTCTACATATTTTGAAATACTGTTTATTTAAAAGAAGTGATATTTTCTTAATGAACTTAAATGGTTGTAGTTCTAAACGTAAACTACTTTTGCAAAAGCTTAAGAAAATAAATCGAATAAATCGCCTCAAATCATAACAGCATTATCTACGCACATTTCATTTTTCTTCATAAAGAATGGGGTGCACGTTATATGGCGAATATACCTAAAATTTAAAATTGCAGCTTGAAAGTATAGGTGTGCATTAAATGCCAGATTCTACGGTAATTATCGACAAAAATCCATAATATTTTTAAAAGTAAATTTTAAAGCCAAATTGTTGTGAATTTTCACCATGTTGAGAGATAACTATATTATATAATTACATTGATTTTTATCATTTAGTACAGTGTTTGTGTGTGTTCTTGTGTTTATATATATATGATTGTTATCTTTTATTGGTTTATTTTCATTGTGGTAACTCTAGTGAGATAACCTTTTTCTATATCGGAAGGCTGCTGCAGTATATGTTTTACTTCTGCAATTTCTTTGCATGGAATAATGGATATCACTGAAATTACAAGTACAAGGATCTTTTTTTAAAGAGTATGTGGGCTCTATAAATTAAATATAAATAAAAAATTATATTTAAATTCACACTTTTGAACAATTTTGTTCCCTATGGAATTTGAATTTCTTTTATTTGATCTTTGTTAAGATTTCACTATCTTTAACCCAAATGAAATGTGATAGACGTGTAAATTATTTCTAAAAAATGTAAGAAACTGGAAGGCCAAATTTTGATTATGGATATCATGGTACCAATTCACATTGCTATAATAATAAATCTATCAAGCAGAATTCTTTTTGTTACAGCAAATTGCAAATTTCAATAGTTTTACTTTCAATAAATTTCCATTTTTTTTCACATTTCCCTATAACTTGACACTTTTTCCCCTCAACACTTAATTCTTCCATCGGCATCATCTTTTTTCCAATCATGAGAGGGAACGGTTTCCACTAGCAGCTGTATAATGGGCATTAAGGGAATATAGCAGCTAATGTCTTTTGATTTCCTGAATTTGGTTGACAGTACTAAAGTATAATACAGAAGTTTATAGATACAACCATAAAACCAATTGACAATCAGGTTTTTCCCCATATTCTATCTTTTTTATCCTGGTATACTTTTCAGCGTCATTTTACATGGAAAATATCAGTTCACTTTTTAAATCTTTTTTTAAATAGTTGTAATTCTGTTGTTTTCATCAGCCTCATCAAGTTGTGTCTTTTTTCTTCTATTCTTAACAACTCATTTTTTAATGCAGGACAGCCATACTGAATAAAAAACTGTTTCCATCTACGACCCATTTTGCCTACAATTTCAATCATGCCAAACAAGTCTTTGGCAGGTAGAGATAACAAATTAGTTCCATCCAAATAAAAAAACAAACTAAATTAATTCAATCCAATCATTGAAATTTAGAAATAAGGGACATCAAATTTTAAGAACTCACTTTGTTCAAACTTTGATTAATACTAAAAGACAGAAATGGAAAAACTTGAAACACAGCACTATTTACTCTTCATCTGGATAATGGGTTTTTATATTTCCTAACTTTGAATGTAACAAATTAACCATTAATTTAATAAAAATTTATCAGCATTAGTTTTATTTCAGTAAGCTAGGTGCCAAGTTGTACATATTCATCAAGTTGGGCAATAACATTACAATATGGTTACTTCATATTTAACATTTGGTACTGTGGTTGTGCTATCCTTATTACATATATTATAATAAATTTTTCATTGATTCACTTTTATGGCAGCAACTCTACTAAATTCAGGCAATTTTAATTTGATTTTTCACAAATTTTACTATTTTCATTCTTTACATTGTCTAGGTTACAGCTTTCATCTTTTATCATTTGTTTGAACATGGATATTTCGAGTATTATTGATGTGTACAAATGAGGGCTCCACTTTAAATTTCCATGGACCAAAAGTATTGCAAAATTCACATTTTCTGTCCATTTTGTTTTCTAAAAGTTCTGTTTTTTTCTCGATAAAGATTTTGCTCATTTCAGCTGCCATGGAATGTGGTAAGTGTGGCAGTGAAAAAAAAATTTTCAGATAGGATCAGAAATTTAATAGCTATGTTTTATTGTAAATCTTACAATGCAAATTTGCAAGGACACACTAATAAATCTATCAGGCATAATTCTTTTTTTTTTTCTTTTCACTAGCAGAAAATTACAAATTTCCTTTTTACTTTTAGTTACTCAATTTTTAAAGATTTTCCTCACATTCTAATTTTCAAATTTTTTCTGCTTTTTTTTCAGTTTTTATATTTATTTTTTAAAATTCTTAGACACATTATATGAAATGAAGCACATGGATGTAAATTTAGCGGGTGTGACACATAGGAAATCGGGGTTGCCAACTTGGCGAGTTTTTAATCGAGTTGGCGATTATTGAAATAACATATAAGTACCCATCATTCCAGAATAGAAAAGAACTAATTTTTTCACTAAAAACCAATTTCATCCCCAAACAATAACATTACAGAAAACATCAGCAAAACACTATAAACAAAAGTGACAACTGTGTTTTCGTTAACTTCAAATTCATACATAGATATACTTTAATACACCTAACAGATTTTAATAAAATATAAAAAAGAAATTAAAACGCTTATTAATCATTTTAAAAACTTAAGTGATAATGTTTTAAAATAGAATATGATATTTTATAAAACTGAACAACAGAAATGTTAAGAATGTCATCTTGCACAACTTCAGAATTTCATCTATTATCTTCGATTCATAATTCTTTCTCATCACATAATAATTACAAATGTTAAAATATACTTCAAAACATATAAAAAAGAAAGATATTCTAAAATATTTTAAATATATATTCTACAATCTAGTGAAGAAAAACAAAAAATTATTACTATTTCAATATATTATCCTATTTGAAAGAGTACAAGTTTAAAATCAAATACTTAAAAATTTACTTTTCGAAGGCCCTAACTTTACATTAGAATATTAGTTTAAGAAATATTGATATACCTGATTTGACAGCTTTCACAGGAACAGAATTACCATTCCGCATGTAGTGTTTCAACAAATTTACAACATCTCTTTGGGTGTAACCAGCAATTTTTTGGCCTTGGATTTCTAAAAGTATATCCCCTTTTGACACAGATCGATTTGTGGCAGGAACATAACCAATGAATGGAAACTGACCGTTATCTGATCCACCTTCAATTGTCAAATCAAGAGTATCGTCTGAAGTAGATGTCAAAAAGCTTTCAAAAACAGCTTTGCTCCAGTGTCCCAGCAGCAAACTAGTTTCTGCTTCCAATTTATTAGGAGTAATCGGCCTTTTTGCAGAACCCCTGAGCATGATCATTCAAAACATATATTCATGACTGCAGTATGATGATTATAAACACAAACAAAAGTAAATAAGTGGCACATAACATTCCGAAAAAAATGAGAATCAAAACCAAAGTAACGACTAAGCCTAAGATATATCAGAGCGGGTAATAATGATACGTTTTAAAAAGTTTGTAAAAAATCATTTTGAATAAATAAGGTGATATTATGCGCGTAAAATAAAATAAATTATTGAAATCCATCATCAGCCAACGTCGAAATGAACTCCAATAACATACATACTTAACATAACTAGTTCGTAATGTTTTGCCTTATTCCCACCACAATACGAAGGTGACAGTTCAAAATCTCGTACTTTGACACGCAGAACTATGCGCAAGCGCGTTTTTTCTTTTCTTTTTGTTTTCGGTTGTTTCTACGCAACAATTTTAATGAACAGTAATTAAAATACTTTTTATAATTTTATTTTTTCCTTCAGCATGAGCGTTACTTTTTAGTGAAAAAAACAGGAAAGTATTTTTGATGGCAGTAATAATATATTTATTAGCAAATATTTTTTTTTGTTAACGAAGAATTTGAAGTTATTGTTTGGAAATGTTTGTTAAAATTTGTCGATGTGCTTTAATCTTAACAATCCTTAAGTTTCAAATTAAGATTAGATAGGCTCAAATTAAGGTTAAATGGGCTTCCATAGAGCTTTTCTAAAAACAATTTAAAACATTTACATTTAAATTTTGATACGTACATGGTGTTCCTCTGTTTCTAATTTTTTTTTAGATTATCGCTTGAAATTTGTTTTTTTCTTTTTCGTAAAGGAACTCCAATAACTTAATTGTAAAAACAAATAGATTAATCCGAAAATTTTCCCCGTAAGAATTAAATCTGAAGGAAAATCATCAAGCCTTATGAATAAATTCAAAGGCTTTGACACAGTCATTATAGTTTTTCAAATTTTGCTACCAAGCATTTGAAAAATAAAAGTTCAATGTAAATATTTTTTAATAAGATAAACAAAAAAAGAATGTATTTTTTTTATGAGATTGCATATATTAAACAAAAGTAATTTGACTTTCACACTTGCTGCAATGATCTATGATGTCATGTTTGGGTCTATTACGCAATTCTATTCTTAGCCAATGATAAGAGTTTCAATTGTTGTGCCATCTGGTGAAAGGCTACAGAACTACAATGCAAGCATAAGCGAGAAATGTTAACTCGAGAAATATAAGCTACACTATAGAAAGAAGCTGTGGTAACAGGAAGATATTTTTTGTCAATGCTTGTTTTGATCTCTGCACAACTGCTCAACGCAACTTGTTTGGTTTAAAGATCATCCGGGAGCCTGAGAGAGGGCAAATGGCGACTATGAGTGAACACTTAGGATGGAATGATCCTCAAATTTCGACGTCTGGTCAACAAATAGATCGACTTAAATTATTATACCCGATGGTAAATGAAAGTGAAACCCCCCTTCCAAGATCATGGAGTCCTAAAGATAAATTTACTTATATAGGTTTGTCACAAAACAACTTAAGAGTGCATTATAAAGGTAGGAAAGTTTATTCAACTTCGTAGCTTTCTCTCTTGTTTGTGTAATCATGTATTACGTATTTGAATTGCTCCTTTGTCTTACAACCAGGTGATCTTTAAAATACATAAGTAATGTGACTATGAGTTGTTAACACTAATGTATTTTTAGCTATGCCAATATAGTGCATGTAAATGAAATTTTAAAATTAAAATTTTCATTATCCCTCTAAAAAATTATGCTATTTTTAAAAATTAAATGTTTCTTAGAAAATTTGCTTTAAAATTATTCGTATTAAATTTGTTGCCCAATGATTCTCTTAAAATTAAATGACCTCTTGCAATCGCTTGTTTGTTTACTCTATTTTTAAATACTGTTTGCAGTTGCTTTGTTTTGAAAGAACTGCGCTTGTTACGTATTCTCAATAACGCATTGTCTAATTCTGCAAATTATTGAGTTTGATTAAAACGTACATAAGTATTAGCAATTTACTTTAAAATTATTCAATTCAATGTATTAATACTGTTTCTAAATTCGACCGTCAATCTTGCATTTCATTCTTCCGCATTACATATACGTTTTCTATTTTGAGTGATTCATGCAGAATGGCTAACAAAAATTCTTTTTTTATTCAATGATTTTTTGAATTTTTGAAAAAGGGTCGAAAGTAATCGTTGTTTTTCATAACTACTTGCAATGATAGGGAAATTTGGAATTTCTCCTTATCTCTATGATAGTGAGTAAATTAGTCTATCGATTTATCGAAAAAATTTTAATTATTTCGAGAATTTCAGTAATTCGAATTTGTTTAAAATTACATGAATTTGGGTCATGTCATGGTTCATGTAACAAGCAACTGTTAATAACCCTTAAAATAAACTTCAATATTTATTTATGGAATTCCAATTATAATTTAATTTTTCATTTTCATAATTTGATTTTCCTTAATAAATAAGACCTTATAAAATTTTTAAAAAATTCATATTTTTGTATACCTGAATTTTTTTATTAAATGTTACTGTAAATTTTTTTTTATTTGAATTGCACTTGTATGTTCATACTGATAAGATTTTTTTTTAATTAAATATTTTTCAGCAAAAAGTTCGATATGAAGTTCTTTTTTATTTTTTGAATTTTTAAAACTTTGAAAAATTATTAAAATGTAGATAAATTTGAAAAATTATTAAAATGTAAGTAAATTACAACTGTTGTGTGCTTATTTCTGTTGGTTTCATAATATTTTAATTAATATCTGTGTATAGAGAAGTGATATTTTTAAAATGAAATTAGTTATTCAGAGTAGAAAAAATGAAGCAATATATGCAAATTTTTAAGAGTTAAATTTATACAATTTAACATGCTAGAATGTTTATTTGCTCACTTAATAATATGAATGTTTACACTTTCCCGAAGTGAAAATATTAATTGAAATATAGTCATGCACATTGAGCTTACTTGATTTATGAACACACGTATAGCTATTATGATCCCTTGCTCTTCATTAAAAATGTAATTGATTTTTTTTATTAAGTATAAAAATTTTCAATGTTTTTGTCATTTCCCTTTCTTTTAACTAAATATATATTTTTATGATACTGATTGAACTTTAATACTCATCTATTTGTTTGCATTGGTGATTGCATACATATATTTCACCAAGTTTTCAATTAACCAACTTTATCAAGAATATATATCTTATTGAAATGTGATATATAATATTCACAAGACTATATTTAAGGATATTTTTTTAACTAAACTTATATTTTTAACTTATTTTATTCAAAGAAATTAGAATATTTATAAATAAACACCTTCAAAATTAAATTATAAGCAGTTTTTTTTGGTACTTCGTATTATCACAACCTATTGGCGACATTATATGAAACAAAGCACCTGGTTGCCAACTTGGCAGGTTATTTATAGAGTTAGGGATTGTTGTGATAATGCTTAAGTACCAATTTTTTTTATTGGAGATAGTGCTGGAAATATTTTTTAAGTAAGCGATAAATAAAAAAAAATATGTGACAATTACATAGTGTACAAATGCAGTTTACAGACATTGTTATTGATTTAATATATATAAATTAAACAATTCCTTAAGGAATTAAAATAAAACATTATAACCATTTGAATTCAAACTTACAACATGAATGAACTTTTTTTAAAAAATTAATATTCTAAGCAATACATATAAGCAAGAATTTTATAAAAAAAATTTACCCATAATTTTATAAGAAAAAGCTAATATTTACAGATAAAACTTAAATGTCTAAGATGTACATTTCTTCCACATTGCAAATATAATATGTTTTAAGTAACCTTTTTAGATATTTGGCTTGATAATAGGAACCACATGTAACATGGCTAAAATTTAAAATTATTTCAAATCACTGTTGAATTTAGACAAAATATATAATTGTGTAGTTATAAAATACGAAATATATAAAAGTAAGTAGAATGGATATAAAAGGTTCTGTCGTTTTTCTAAATCATTCTCTATTTTAGTGTATGTGCTTATTCCTCTCTGTGTTTTCAACTAAATTTTAAGTTATGTAATTATTACTGAACTAGCAGCTGAACTATCTTAGTTGCCTTTCCGTATGCATTTATATTCAATTTTGCTTTCTCAACTAGTACATCTGAAAATATATTAAATGTGTATTCATATTAAAAACTATAGTTGTATATTTTAAATTAAATAATATTTTAACTTAAAGTGAGTTATTTGTTTTAAAGTACCTTCAAAACATAATGGTCTTATGTAAGCCAGTAAAAATATCTCAACTTCTGCATCTGTCTTTACTTTCAAATAGGTTTGTAATAAAAATATACGGCTGTGTTATGAGTTTATATTTCGTGAATATATGTATTTTTATGAATTATTTTTGGTCTAAAAGTTATGTTTTTTGGTGAAATTGTCAAATCGGCCACTGGTTTGCCAAATTTTGAAAAATTGCCAACTTAGCGCGTTTTTACGCTGCGAACCGACTTCTCCCTCACTGATACAAAAATCACAAGGGTTACTAGATTTGGCGCATTTATCGATTTAGCGAAAAAACACTTGGCGGGATAAGTGGCCGATTCGACAATTCAACCTGTTTTTCAATATTACATTGTCAACTAATTATGGGTGGCCTAGGGGGCCGTGGGTAGCCTAGTGGTTAGAGCATCGTACTCCAAACCGGAGGGCCTGGGTTCGATACCCGATCCCACTAAATACCACCGAATATACACGGAGTACGTGCTCGTTAAATCAGTGGGTCCGAAAGTCTTGTGGGCAGTCGCAGCAGAAACCACGAGTGCAGAGGGCTGGAGTATATTTCCCTCCCATTCAGTTCCATGTCAAAATTGTGGAGGTGGAGATAGGTGGTGTTGCCATCTATCGTTAAAAAGTCCAACCTGTCTCGCAGGCAATGGCAACTTTCATTCCTTCCCTTCGGGAAGGACACGACAACAACAACACAACTAATCATATTTGCACAGTTAAAAGGTTGGATTCTAATTCAGCCCCACTGATTTGCCTGCAAAAAAGGTCACTAAACCTTAGTGAGTTTATCGTTCCAAGTCGTCAACCTTACCAGTTTCTTACTAATTTTTCTACCAGTTTTTAGACAATGATCAGTTTGTTTTTGTCATTTTTAGAGATGGATTATAATCAGCACCAGTTTTTGTTAAGTACTACTGGAAAACAAGTTATATAAAAATTTAAAAAATTTAAGTCAATTCTCCTAATTGAAAAACAAATTGAGCCTTTCATACCTGGTAGTTGGATAATCAATCTATACTGTTGCCATCTATTGCCTTCATTTGGAACAAATTTAATTTTTTTCACTCATATAAAACTGAAATTAATTTAATTAAATTAATGAATTATATTTGAAAAAACTGTATTAACATCAAGTGTCATGCACTACAAGTTAAAAAGTATTTGAACTTGAGTGGATGAATAAAAAATATTTTATAAGTAAGCAATTGCTAATTTGAATAAGGATATATATATATATATAAACATAGGGAGAAAGTTAACTAATAGGAGTTGAAAAAATTGCTAAAAATGAAACTAATTAATTTTGAACCAAAGAAGTGGTTGATTTCTTTATGGATGAAAATTAGAATATTAGTATGAATATTCAAAATATTACAGAAATGTACATTTGGTCAAGAGAAAAGGAGTAATTAATGTCTATGAATAATGGTGTTGTAACTAGAAGAAAAAAGCTAATGCATACAATGTTTACAGAAATGTATGCAAGAGTAGTGTGGTTCAATGCTAGCCACCTGAGCATATGTGTTGCTACTTGTATATTATACTGTTGTCCAATTTCACTAAATCAAAGCATGTTGCAAATTCAAAAAATGCCATGGACTGTTGTTATAATTGTTGGTGTGTTCAAACATATGCAAGAACAGTTTTCAACTATTGGCTGCATATTGCAACATTTGGGGATGTCTTGATTTGACAAAATGGTTGACTTTATATGCGCAAGTACCATATTACCATGCATGTTGCAAGATATGAGTTTGGTTGATCTATGAAGGAATTTGTAAGGAATAATTTAAAAATTAATAAAAATGTCAGTGGATTGATATATGCTCTGCCATAAGATCTGCATTACTGCTGTAGTGCCCTTTGTCACACAAAAACTTGTCTTAAACCAAGATGAGCAATTAAAAAAAAAAAATTTAGAACAGTTATTTGAATCTACCTAAAATATGAATTTTCTTCACCTGTTGCCATTGGGAAATTACGTTTTCTTCTAGAAACCATTTCAAAAACGCATTTGTTTGGAAACGATTTAGCATACAAAAAAATCAGAGGGCTCAACTTGTATTTAACAACAAAAAAAAAACTTTAACATTTTACATTTTACTGTATTTAAAAATTCATAGATGTAAAGTTTCTTTTATTTATATTTTGTCTATAAATAATTTCATGAGTCTGACAAACTTTCATACGAGACTGCAAATGATGTATAGCATTTTTTTCCAAAAAGTCATTTTTGAGCATTTCTAATTGCATTCTGATATTTTACAACTTGTTTAATTTCTAGATAATTACTAGGTTAGAATTGAGCTCTATTTGTGTGATGCATCACGGTATGATATCCAATTGAATAATATGGTGTATTTAATATGTTGACATTCAATTTATTCTCATGTTTCATTTTATAAACTTAAACTAGATAAATACAAAAATTAGTTCATTTCTTGAAACACATATAATTTTCTACTTTTTTATAATGCTTATTTTATATTTTTCTGGCCTGGTTTACTTTATATTTTTATTTTATATTCATTTTTTCCAAACAGCAGTTTAAATATTGCTTGCCTTATTAGCTTTCTAAGTAATAAAATCAGTTATTGGTCCATGATGAAATAATTTTTTATTGTACATTACTAAAATATTTATCATGTATATTATTAGGATTTATTAAATTTCATCCTGTAATATTTAATTAAACTTATGTAATTTTATTGAATTAGATTTGAAGTTTTCAGTGTAATGATTAATATATATACTTCCCAAAAGGTTTCAATTAAAATCAAATATATTTTAATAAATTAATTTTAAAGTATAGGAAAAAACCATGTGCATCCAACTATTTTTATTTATATGTTCTAAAGAAAGCATTTAACCTTTTTTAATTAAGAAAATATATATGAAACATTGCAAAAACTATTTGCGTCTGTCCAAATTTGAGAATTTGAATGATTTGTACAGAAATAATAAATTATATATAGATTAACAATTTTTTTTTTCATTTAAAAAAAAAAATTTCATTTAACATACTGTTATGCAAAATGTGTGAGGAGATATTTATGATTTTCTGACTTATCAGCATTTAAAGATCTAATTAAAATATACTGAATAGCTGTTGTTAAAAATTAAATTATCATATATAATTTGTATCATATAATTAAAAAAAATTTGCACCTGCAGTTTTCTTTATTTGTAAGTTAATTTTTATTTGAAAGAGAATTATTTGGATTTAATGCAAATAAAAAAAATCTTTAAAGGGTCTGGTAAGAATCACAAAGATGCAGCTAGTGTTCGTGCAACATGTCCTATACCAGCTGCCTGTGGATTGTACTATTTTGAAGTAAAAATTGTAAGCAAAGGCCGTGATGGGTATGTCCCTTTCTTTGGTAAATTTTTAACTTTTTAAAATTATTTGATTGCTTTTAATTTTTCAGCTTAAGTTGTGATAATTGTATTTCGAAACCAGTGCTTTCTTCAAATGTATATTTATTCTTTAAAAAAAAAAAGAGAAATCAAGGCCAATATAAAACATAAAATAATTATTTTGAAGTTAAAAAAATGTATATAAATGTTTTTAAAATTGAATACTCTTCTATTAAATGTGCCAGGTTAAGTATAAAAGATAAAAATGAGAAGGTTCTTATTCAGAATATTGATGAATTCTTCAACTTAACGATTTCTGTTCAGTAAAATTAGACATAAATTGTACTTTTTAAACATTTATTTAAAAATTCAAGATTTTTTAATATTTTGTGATTATTGAAGAAAAGCATTATTTAAAATCTGTTTTATATTTTTTAGAATTGTTATCTTACCACAAATTTTGACTTGATTTGGATATCAATAAAAATTGGAATATTTTGCCTTTTAAACAAAATATTTTTAATTAACTTCATAAACAGTATGAAATTATTTAAAATTATTTATTTTTTATTGCTGTAATAGCATTTCTCTGTTTGTTAAGGAGGTACAAATAAGTTTTAACGGATTTGCCGAGAGGGGTTACTAGTATTAAATCACATTGAACCATAACTCAATTATCTTTCTGCCAAAACATCAGCATTAGGCTTCAGTTTCCAATGTAACTGATATTGGTGAATCAATTATGTGTACAATGTAGTTTTTAACTCTAAATATATATCAACTTTTTTTTCCAACCAAATATTATTTGATTAAAATTTTGCTTTTCTGCTTTCATTTGAAGAAAAAATTACTGTGTGAAACATAGTACTAGTTTAAAAGATTTTTAAAAAAGTGGTGATTTTGACACAAATATAGAAATATTTGAAAATGCAGAATGTGAGGCATTCTTAAGACTTGTCAAATCCAAGAATTACGAATCTTTGGGAAAAATCAGCAAGCAATATCATGCCTGTAAACCATTAGAATGGTCCAAAAGCAAGAAAATTACATGTCATATGAATTAAATCAAAGAAACTTGGAAGGAAGATTTTTCTCTTGCAAATATCTGCTCCTTGGACAGAAATGGAAGCATTTTTTCAAAGTATAATTGATGATGAAAAGTTGATTTATTGCCCAAAAAAATCCAAAATATAAATTGTAGGATAAATCCAGCCATGAATCAGCATCAATGACAAAGCCTAATATTAATGAATCAAAGCTCATGGTCTTTATTTGGTTGGATCAGCTGAGTATAGTATGCTAAGCTGCTAAAATCAAATTAAATTATCACTTAGAATCACTAACGACTTCTGAGCTACCACAGCTTAGCATTAAAGCAGTTAGAGACAAGAGAAATTAATGCTCTGTCCACATGTTGCAATGCCAGTCAAAAGTTTCTTAAAATTTCTCAAATGAGGTTATCTTGCCCTATCCACCATATTCTCCAGACATTGCTCTTTCAGATTACCTCTTATGAATGACTCCTGACTTGTTTGAGCTGCATTTCCAATCTTATTAGGAGTGCAAAGAAAGGGTCTGATTGCTTCCCAGTATTAGTCATTCTTCCAATATAGAATCCAAATGCTGCTTAAAAAATGGGGGGAATAGTAAATAGGGATTTACAATACTTTAAATTATCGATTTACCATTTTTGCTCGATAAAGTCCCAATTTTCACAAAAAAAAGGTCTTTAAAGCTTATTTGCATTTTTGGTATACAATTTTTAATTCTTTTGCATTTATTATAGTATAGTTTGATTACTTAATTTTATGTACTTCATATGGTTGATGACAAGTTAAAGATGTAAGTTTTATGTTATATTGAATACTGTGTTTTTTTTTATTAAGGTATATGGGTGTAGGTCTATCAGCTCAAGGTGTGAATATGAACAGACTACCAGGTATCTTTCATATCTTCAAATATATAAATTTTATCCAATTACCTTTCTGTTATAAAATAAAATTTATTTTGGAACCGATAACTTTTTTTTTGTATTATTTAAATGGCTAACTTACTTTATCTAATAAAATAGGATGGGACAAACATTCATATGGCTATCATGGTGATGATGGTCATAGCTTTTGTTCTAGTGGTACTGGCCAGCCCTATGGCCCAACATTTACAACTGGTGATGTTATAGGCTGTGGTGTGAATCTTATTGATAATACTTGTTTTTACACTAAAAATGGACATCATCTTGGAGTTGCTTTTACAGATCTCCCTGTAAGTAATATAAAATGAAATTTTTAAAATTTTACATAGTTAAATTAGTTAAAAGAGGAATTATTGATTTGAGGTTTAGTGTTTAGTACATTTAAAAATATTCAACACATGTAAATTGGAATTCCTAAAATGTATTAAATCTTTTGTGTGGGTGTAGGTTTTAACATAATTCTATGTTTCATACAGATTAAATTTCTAACAAGACATTTTAATAATATTTCATATGTATAGCATCTTTTTATGCTATAAGTACTACTATAACTTAGCTTCTTTAATTTGGTTTTTCCTCCTGTTTTCTTTAGGATGTTCTTGCATTGTAATTTTATTTCATTCATTTGTCCCCCTCCCCCTTTATTGTCTGAAATTAAAAATATTTTATGTATATTATTTTTTCTAATGTATAGATTCTTTATTGTAAGAAATGTAAGGTATTTTGGGTTAATCTACATTAGCTTTTACAAGTTAATATGAAACATATGTTTTTAAAATTAAGTTTTTTATTATTAATGTATGCTGCTACCTTTTTGTTTTTCTTGAAATATTGATAACTTTCATTTTATAAAGAAGTTTTATTTCTGTATTTTATTAAATGGAGAAAGTTTGCACGCATTATGAAAAGGTTAACGAAGTTATTAATTACTAATTTTTATGTAATTTTTTTCCCTCAACAATAAAAAAGATTTGTATTTTCAGCCAAATCTGTATCCTACTGTTGGTCTACAAACCCCTGGAGAAGTAGTAGATGCGAATTTTGGTCAGTCCCCATTTGTTTTTGATATTGAAGATATGATGAAGGTAAAATTAAAACTTTATTTTTAGTTAATATATTTCTTTTCATGATTATTCTTTCATATTTCTATCAACATTTTAAAGACGGCAGACATGAATTCCTATCTTTTGTTTTTCAGCTGTTGGCAAATGAAATATTAATTCTTTTTTTATACTTAATATTAAATTGTATTATATATTTTTTTTTTTTGTTTACAAAAACATACTTGAATTCAAGCTATATATGCTTGATTGCATACTTTTCACAATGTGTTAAATATAATCCTTAATTTGACATTTTTATAGGTGTCTTTAAATATTTAAGTAAAAAAAGAGAAATATATAGATTTATTCTTCTAAATGCAAGTCACCGCAGGGTTTTAATTTAGAAAATTTGAACTCATTTAAAAGTTTTGATCTACTTTGTGTGATTGATAGACTTTGAAATATTGTTATAGAAAATTGGAAATTATAAGGGAATTTTATATATTTATACATTTATTCCGTAAAAAAAACACATCAAATTGTATCATTACATGCTTTATAGCATTAATATTTCATCTGTATGCATAGTGACCATATTTATTATTTAAATATGTCAGATTTATCACAAGATTTTTATATATAAATCATTGTTGTATTTTAATTATTGTATAAATTTCTTTAATATTATTAAGGAGTTGAAAAGACGCACAAGACTTACTATTGAGCGATTTCCAGTAGTAGATAAACAAGGAGAATGGCAAACTACTTTACATAGGTATTATTGTATTTTATAGTTGTTATTTTTTTTTTCAATTCTTCATAATACTTTAACTTGATTACAATATGGGCATTTTATAGCAAGTAACTTTTTAAAATATTCATTCTGTTATTTAACAAAATAGTGAATAACTTTTATAAAATAATTTCTATTGTTAATAATGTTTGTTTATATAAGTTTTTAAATTATTTCAATTATGATCTGAATTCCATATACTGTTCAAGGCATATGTTCTTAATTTCCTAAAAAGTTCTTTTAAGATGCACTGCAGCAAGGTGAGTCATCTCCCCCCTTTTCCTATTGCTATACTCTAGAAAAGCTGTCCTTTGTCTTGCTTAGCAAAATGCCAAAAAAAACAAGCAAATAAAAACATACTTTCTAATCCATGCCTCAATGTGTTGTTTCCAAGAAGACATGAAATGTCCCTAATTTTTACTCGTAAGCTTCAAATTTTTATAAAGCTATTAAAATATGGCTTATATATAAAACTAAATATGTATAGGGAAAGACTTCTAAATACAGAGTATACTGATAATTCAAAAGCAACATGAGAATTATTATAAATTAAGTCCTACTACAGATTTTATAAACAAAGCTTAATTTCCAAAAAAAATACCGACATCTTCAAAAAGGAATCTATTATTTCTTATGTAACAGCATGTTATTGTCTTATTATCATGGATATGTCAAAAAAAATCCAAATTTGTTGAAGTGTATGATTTTAGTTAGTTGTTATTGTTATTGTTAGTTGACCACAAATTCCTTTGATTGAGCTACATTTTATGTTCCTGAAAACAAAATATAAGTTAGAAAAGTTTGGTTGTCTAGACTTGCATTAAAAAAACATGTTAATTATTTATTCTCATTTGATGAAGTACCATAAGAATAATAAATCAAGAAAACTTATGTTGAAAATTTTTAAAAATGAAACATGTTACGTAAATCGCCATCAAGACTTGCGAGTTTGTTGAAGACCTGGGGATAGAATTATCACCAGTTCAAGAGACTTCTTAAATATTTGCATATCATATTCAATATCCATACTTCACAAAAGTATAGTTACTTAGTTGAGACCAGTTATTAAAAAGATTTCACTTTATTTAACTTAAACTGTTTACTAGAAGCAAAATGTTCCTAAATTAGATATGTGAACTGTTCTTTTAAATTACTTAATTGTGCAAAAACTTGGAAGAGTAGAGTACCAGCTCTGGTATCCTCTTTGTAATTTTAAACCATGGTCAGGTGACAAAGGTCTGTCATCGATAGCCCTTATGTTGCTTTGTGATGTGACATTAATAAACAATCAAGGTAAGAAACAATTTATTGTACAATGTTTTATACCATAAACATATTTCAAAAGTTAGCCAAACCTATACCAAAGATGAGGAAATACAGAGCCCTACTTTGCAATTTAATTCAAAAATTTTAAATAAATTTTGAGATTTTTCAGAAAAATTAAAAAATTTATTCTATTTGCATTTTTTATAGATATTCTGTCAGCAAATTTTGAAATGAAATTTTTAGTATTGTAATTTTAAAGAGAAATTCCATTGAATATATATATATATCTTAGACTTTTATAAATCATACCTACCCCCAAACGTATTTCTTGCTGCACAAACATTCATTATACTCATGTTATTAATGTTCAAAAACACATTTATAAATAAATTAAAAACTCTTTCCAAAAATGAAGCTCTTTAAGTGGAAAATTAGAACAGAATATCATCTGAACATCTGGGGAAAACTTCCTGATAATTGCTATCACTTCTTCAATCAAACCGGATATTGATGCATTAGTTGCCTAATATTATATTTTTACTTCTAATTAATTTGTCCTTATATAGTTTGTAATTAATATTGTACGTTAAATATTATAAAGATTTGTTAAACAACTCCAATCTAATTTCATGTAACAGCCTTTATAATACAAAAATCATAAATTTTAATGTTTAAATTCACTAAATGTGTTAACTAGATAAAATATTGCTAATGAGCTATTGCTAGCATCTTAGAATTTACTTATTTTATGCATCCTAGTCTTCTTCCACACACAATGCCTCCAAGGAAAACCAAAAGGTTAGCTATTTCTACAATGCAGCATATTTTAGTTTTTATTATTGGGTAAAATCCTAGGAGAATCCACACCCTTGGCGACAAACCGAAAAAAGCACCAATCCAGAACAAGATGTTGCCAAGCGAAAATGACTATGGCTGCAAGTGAATATAGCGGGACAAGGTGGATATATATGTAAACAAAACAAACTTGTATGTAACAATACAGAAATTAATCAAACATATTTAAGATAAAAAATAAAAAATAGCAATTACGTTCTTACTGCTGATCTTTTCCGAGTGGAGGATACAGTGTAACAGACCACAAGCATTCGCATCTTTTTTCGACATCTACATTGAAATCTGCCCAAAAACAACACTCTTTCATTCGTATATAATCCCATTCGCTCATTACATTTAGAACATTCATAATTCGAAGCAATCAATCCTTCCTTCATACATCATTCAATAAATTCTTTTTTACCTTTTGAATTCAACAAAGTAAAAAAAATTTAAGGTATACTCACTATTACATGCAGCCATACTTCTAGCCCAGTGCCTAACGACGAAATTCGAAATGCCCGCCTACGAAAGTTCCAGAAATAGTTAGGTTTACCATATCTAGTGTATCAAAGTAGGGTTACGAAGATGACGCAATTATCACCAACCAAAATAATTTGCACCAAGGATGTGGCTCTGCTAGGATCCAACATATTGTTCAAAATATTAAATTGTTGCTAAAAAAATATTATAAATTTGTCATTTTATGATGAAACAAGAATAAAAATTAATTCTCATTGAGCAAATAATTTAAGATTACATTTTTTTTTTTAAATTTCTGATATATTTTTCAAGCATTTAATAAATAAATGAGAAAATGATATGTATATGTATGAATATTCATTATGAGCTGAAATTTAAAAATATTAAATTTTGACTCATTTTTATTTACAATCTCTCTCTGATTTTATTTATTGTTGTAAGGTGGAAATGTTTTTTTCCCCTCCAATATTCTGCATTAGCATAAATCAGTTCCGTGATTTTTACACTATCAATATAAATCAAGGTTGGAAATTAAATTAAATCAGCTCTATAGTAATGATTTTAGTGGAATTTTCACCTTTTATTCTCAAGTTCTGGGTCAAACTTTTTTTCAGCTCTTATTTGTCTGTAAGATTTGTTTTTGTAAGAGTTTTGTTTAAAATGATTTGAAACACTTTTATTTATTCTTTCTTGCAATCTAATATTTTGTTACCTGTATACATACAGTAATTTTATTATTTAGGATTGTTCAAACATATCTAGTTCACCATGGTTACTGCTCAGCAGCTGAAGCATTTGCTCAAAGCACAGGGCAAGGATTTTCTGAAGAAATAAAATCAATCAAAAATAGGCAACGTAAGCTATTTATTTCAATAAAATCACTTGAATATGAAAGATTTAAATGCTAGAAATGTTTCTGTATTTTTATTCTTTGATTTCATAATGTAGCATTTTTAAAGATGTTTTAACAATGTTGATTATGATAATTATAAACGAAATTAAAACCATTTATATGCAAAGTTTTTAATAATGTGATATTTGGTTTGAGAAGTTATTTTGAATGCTTGGTCATTCTTCTGATTTTATTCTTATATTGTTATAGTGCACAGAATTAAAAAAAAATTTCAATTATAACCATGTTAAATTTCTACTGTTTCATAACTAACACTTTATTCTATAGAAATGGACCCCATATCAATGCTTTAAATCAGTAGACAACTCATAAAGCAGACTTTGTAAATTCACGAAACACTATAGAGTGTTTTATGTTTAGCCATTTATTTACGATTGATTATGTTAACTAACATTATTCATATTTTGAATATTATTTTGTTAACTTTTAAAAATATATTTGCTACTATTTAAATTTCTCTTTTGCTTTGCCAGATTGGAACAGTCCGAATATTGACATTGGTTAACTTGCAACGATTTTACTGAAGCAACAGTTAAGCTTAATGAATAAAAAGGGTTTTATAAATTTTTATGCAATTTTTTTATTCTTAAACAACAAAGAACTGATATAATTTTTTTTCTTCTTCTTTTCATTTTACCTTACACAATGATTAAAATTCTTGTGCATTAAATTTTAAGGAACTTTGAAAGAATGTAAAAATGAAGGTGAAATCACCTTTTGCTGCTCAAAGACATAATGAAAATTTTCTTATTTTTGTGTACTTTTGAAGAGAAAAGGGACTTTGTTTTTTTCCCTCTCAATGTTATTCTACCTAATTGTTTACATTCATCTTTAAACGTGTCAGAAAATGCAAATTTACTTAACTCTTTTGTTAAAACTGATATTTACCATATTGTATCTAATGTAATGATTCCTGAACTGACATGTCTGCATTGAGGTAAAAATTACAACAATAAAGCTGTCTGCAGTTTTTTTTTTTTTTTTTTTCTCTCTGTGACTGGCAATTGACATTGAGAAATTAGGCTTTAGATACTCATGGTCACACACACTCCATAGAATATGACTCTATTTTGCATACACATTTATTTTTGAATTTTGATTTTGATTCATGAGAACATGGTTTGTAGAGCACTACTTTAAATAATTGAGATTTGTTTCCAGATTTAAGTCATAAGTTGAATGTTACAAAATTAAGTTTTTTAAATATAGAGTGAAGAGGTACATTGCGAGCAACATTGTAGCATCCCCTTCTTGATATTCATGCATGGAGCTAGTGTCAAAATATTTAAGAGTGTGAATTTTATGATCATATTTATGAGCATGCAAGTTGTTTTGCAAGAATTTTGAAAGGAATGTGTTGCTTCTTGTCACAATCTGGGGAAGTTTGAAAATGGCAGTATCTCACTTTTATGTTATTGTACAAGAATTTTATATTAAAACAAGGGTAGAAAAAATAAATGCTTGGATAATTTTATTATTCATTCTTTCTTCTATCTTTTTCAATAAATCATTGGAGCTTGTAAGTAAATTTTTTTATTACTGGTTGTATTTATTATTAATATAGAGTAAAAATATATTCAAATTTAACCCTTTAACTGCTGAAGAAAAGTGGCATGATTTGCTCACCAGTACCGTTTTTTCATACAAGCGCCCTTAGTTATGTGATGTATCGGGAAGAAAGAAAAAGCATGTATAAATAAGTAATTCCTTTTTTGAAATCAGTAAACTCTTCATAAACACTATCAAGGTCTTTTTGTATTGCATTCCAAAGCCTTCAGGATAGTTTTACTGATGGCTTCACAATGCAAAGGATTGTACTTCAGAAAGGCATATATATATGCTAGGGGCAGTTAATGCACCTACTGAATGAGGTATATATTTATTCCTGCAGCAGTTAAATGGGGGTCCCTTAATTAAAGCTTTAAAATTTTCTTATTTGCTGTATATCTGCTCATACCACTGATCTTTTAGCTAGGATATTTTTTTTAATGAAAATAAATATGTAGAGTATGTTTTCATGGTTTAAGTAACTTCAATCTGTAGTCATCTGTTCCTTGAAAAAATTTATTTGAATATAATTACTTAAATTATATATATTAATCTTAAAATGTTTGTAATCTTTAAGCTTAAGTTTTATTTTCTTTTTGATTGTAGAAATTCAAAAGCTTGTTTTAGCTGGACGTATGGGTGAAGCAATTCATACGACACAAACAATATATCCTGAACTATTGGAACAAAATCCTAACTTATTGTTCATGCTTAAATGTCGACAGTTTATAGAAATGGTGAATGGAACTGATAGTGAAGTCCGTCCTATAAAGAGTCCAAGATCACAAAATAGCTCACCAAGTATGAGTCCTAATTACTCCAATATATATCCTCATAGACCAGCTAATAATTTATCTTCATGTAATTCTCCAGTGGTGACTGGTAGTTCTCCAAGCAGGAGTCATAGTCCTCACACTGCATCAACCTTCATCTCACCTAAATCCTCTTCACTACCAGTGACTATTGAAAATAACAATGTAAATAATAATCAGACTGTGACCTTATCATCTATTGAGGAACTCAATACTACGAACCGTGTGATGAATGGTGAAGTCGTGAATGGTAATTCAGATGTCTCGGAGTCCACGAACTTAATTCATCCTGATATGGATGTAGAAATGGAAAATTTAGATACTGTAAGTGACAATTCAGAAGCTGTTAGGACTATGCCCTATGCAACAAATGGAACAGTTATTACATCTACGTATCAAAATGGAGATAATATAGAAAGTACCCATGATAAATCAGGAAATGAAATGGGTAAATACTTTTTTTATTCCTGTTCTATTTTTTTTTTTTTTTTCCCCATTTATGTATGTGCTATTTAAGTGATGCTATTTTACGTTAAGTATTTTTTTTTCTTTTTATTTATTCTTGACTGCATAATGTATAGTTTCACTTTTTTGTTTGTTTTATTCAATGAATGTATTTTTATATTTCATATAAACATTCTCTGTTATATGAAAAATTAAAAATGCTACAATGTATTTCATTGTACATTGTTAATAGTGATACTGTAGTAAAAAATGCCATATGTTAAATATAAAAATATTGGAAGTTATTGATGTATGTTTTTTATTCTTTATTACTGTGTTCCTATACAGTTAAAACAGATTTTTTTAAAACTGGTTGTAATAAAAAACAACATTGAAAATTTGTTATAGAAATTTTATAAATATATATTAATTAGTTATTTTGAAGTGTATAATTTCAAAAACACTGAGGCAGTTGTAGTTAGCATGTTGTGTTATCTGTCTTGCCTAGAGTTTACTTCAAAATGTTTCTTATCAACACACATTACATCTTGGATTGGGATATTATTCGTTAGTATTTGATAAAATGTCTTTTTGATTATTTTTTTGACTTCCTGTCAGATTTGTGTTCCACTGAATAAAGTATGTCCACAAATATTTGTAATATTGATATAACTTTTTCTGTAGTATCTAAGGAAAAGCAATCAATATATATTTTATATGTTGCTGAATGATTTTATCTGATTTACATTTGCTGCATCCACAACTACTTTTAATTCTGTAAATTGCTCTTGTCTGTTAATGTCTTTCTTCTTTTTATAGCAATAATTAAGTTAAAGGAAGTTTAGTAGCTTCTAAAATTTCATGACTTTTGGGGCACTTCATCCTACATTTTAACTCAGGAAATGTATTATGGACTAAAAAAACTTATTTCATCTTAAGGGAATAAAAAAAACTTTGATTATATTTTCATTGTATGACAGGCATTTGAATCTCTAATTAACTATATTCTTTGAATCAATCAATCCCTTCAAGTCATTTTTTTTAACATTGAATTGTTTGATGTTTGCAATTAATTGGCTACATGGTATTGATGTGGTTAGAAGACAGTATTTTGGTCAGAAATAGACTGCTTAAAAAATTTAATAAATTAGTTTTTTAATACTGTATTCTTTTTTTAGAAAAAAAAAGTATCAAACTCTTCTAAAGATGAGGAAGCAAATTGTCATTTATTTATTTTCCCCCTTCTAATCTAATCTAATCCCATCAATGTTTATCTTTAAATTGACAAAATTGCCATTATTGGATGGAATAACTTCTCCTTTTATGTTCATCGAGAAAAGGTTTTAATTTAACATTTGCCTGATTTTGTAAATCAGAATTAAAGTACATTATTTTTTTATTTTTGTAATATTTCTTAAATTTTTCATGATTTTTGGCCTTAACAGGGGTGTTTGTGCTCCAGGGAAACCCCGGAATTCCGGGGATTTTGAACTTCGATACCCGGAAATTCCGGGGATCGTCGTTCAAAAGGAAGTAGGAATAATAATGAATTATTTATTTTGATCTGGGTAATTTTGTTTGCTTTGAAAGCAGAAAACGCAAGGTTATTAATTTTGCAAAAAAAGTAATTCATTGAACTTTTATAATTAGGTCATTCAATACTTCATAATTGTAATTTTTCATTTCTCCCCCCCCCCCTTCTCGAAACTCCAAAATGTCGGTAGTAAGTCCGTAAAAGTTTCAGGGGATTTTTTGGGGTCCCACAAACACCCCTGCCTTAAGCATATTTTAGTCAGTCTAGTCATTAATGAATTTAAATATAATGTAGCCACCCATCCGGTATAGTAGTTAGTGATGCTGACTGCAGTGTCATAGGGCCTGGGTTTAAATCCCTGAGAAGGTGTAGTGATATAATCTATATAAGCCAGTAACAACCTCCGCACCATTGTGATCATTTTGGTGTAGTGGTTAAGTTACTCGACTTCGGACCCAAAGGTCCCGGGTTCTGTCCTACTAGGATAAAAACGCGCCACTTCATTTGGTGACCCTAGCTTAACTAAGAAAAGCGAAACCTATACTGATCTGTCGTGGCGCCATCTACCCACAAAAAAAAGGAGAGCAACCAAGGAAAAAAATCGTCGGATAAACATGACGCAAGAGAACAACCAGGGGGGGATTCGTCAGATAAACATGACGCAAGAGAGCAACAAAAAAAAAACTGACTGCTCCCATTAACAACTATATTGTTCGTTCGCCTAATCAACTCTCTGGTATAATCTATATAAGTCAGTAACAACCTCCGCACCATGGTGATCATTTTGGTGTAGTGGTTAAGTTACTCGGTTTCGGACCCAAAGGTCCCGGGTTCTGTCTTCAGGATAAAACACTCCATGTCAAAGGCATGGGTATTTGTAAATGTATGGGGCTTTTGTGTGGTTTAGGGGGTACTCTAAATAGCCATCAAGACGCAAGTCCTCTTGTGAGGTCGGGGGAAGGGAAAGAGGTGTTGGAAGCCCCTGACCACCCTTCGGCTTTCTCTTTCAAAATTGAGGTGAAACCAAGCAAAATCGTACTGTCACCTGCATGATGCTCAAAGCTAAGGCTAACGACAGGCATAAAAGTCTGGCCTCTAGCTGTGATGGATGTCATGGACTTTGATCTGATGTTACTGTCAATCAGGTGGCATAAGTAACAACAACAAATATAGTACAAATAAGAAAAGCTTTGCTTTATTATAGGCTCTTTAGAGTTAATTTTGCTATCATTGTTATCTATTACTGATTTTTAAGAGATTATGTAATGAACTTCTGAAGAACCTATATTTTTTTTTTTTAAAAATACTTATCAACTTATAAAATTGATCTTGTTTTTGAAGTATGTTATTTACATGGACATTTTAAAATAACATTCTATATTTTTTCCCTTTAGTTTAAAACATTTGATAAAAATTATTTGGTGATACTCTTAATATGTTAATTCCTCTTCTCCTGTATTCAATGTTTTTATTTAAAAAAAAAAATTATTGTAATTTTTGTATGATTATTTAATTACCAAAACTTCAGTTTAGAAAAAGTAACACTAAAAATTTGTTAGCCAACCTTGCTACCCTTTAAAATGCCATCCAGGTGGCATTTTGATACCTGTAGATAATAAATGAAAAATTCAAATAAAAATTAACATTTTAAAATTCTTTTTGTAATTATATGCAAAATTATAATTGTAATAATTGCAAAAATATTATATCAATAAAATAAGAATTTTTCAAAATGATATAAAAACATAATCAGAAGAATGAACTACTTTCACTATTTATTATACAATCAGTATGCTAATAGTTGATATATTGTCACACATTTTTGTGCCTTGGGGAATTAATACGCTTAGGGGAATTAATAAATAGTACATCATTCATTCTGTCACATTTACTGGATTTTTTTTAATGTATTTTACTCTCAATTCTTCAGTAAAGTTTGGATAAAAGTACACCTTGATAATTTCTTCTCTTTACACATTTTAAAATAATCCAATTGTTTATGGCATCAGTCTAAAGTATTATAAAAAAAGTGAATTAGTGATCTTCTTGAACCTACTTTAACTGAATATTGTCTTGCCATTTGATCATATTTTGTTGTATTATAAAAACTGACAGTTTTGGGTTAGTTGGTCTTTCCCCCCTTTGAATTTTTTAATCCTTGCAATACATAGAATTCAGGAATATTGTGTTCTTTTTATTTTACCCTGTTAAATTGTTAGTGTGTTGCCTGATTTTATACAATTTGAAATTTCTCGTCTGTCTCTACTTGCCACACTTAACTAAATTCAACTGCTTTTCTGTTAGTTTCTTAGCCAACTTGAGAAGTAAAAAGATCATTAACTATAACATTGCTTCCCATATTTTGAGACAAAAAATATGGGAAGCTAAATCACCATATTTATTCATTTCTGAGCCATGGCTGAAATTCTCGACACGTTTTTGTGAAAAAATAATGAGAGCAGTTAATATTTACAAAAATTAAATTAATGAGAATTAAGAAGGGAATAATGAATTTATTTTACCAGTATTAAAAACTTTTAAATACATTCATGAACCTGTAATTACTCTGTCTGTGCAGTGTCCAATTTCCCTCATCCAATTAATTTTTCCTCCTTTGATTCTAATTTGTACCCAATTTTCAGTAACATTGACTTAGGAAAAAAAGAGTGGCTAAGATTAAAGTAAATACAGTAGTTTTTTAAAACCATACTCAGTGTCTTGACGCTGATCTTGTTCTTCATTTTTTCCTATGTAAGAAAATGAATGCATTCAAAATATACTTACTTTCTAATTCTACAGGTGTCCAAAGTTTTAGTCCATATTTATCAGATTTTGATTTTTTGAGCTGAATAAATAGATGTCTAACCTTACTGAGAAATTACTGTTCATCGATTGTTATGTTCTGACCTGGCTTGTAACAGTTTATGCAGCTAATACTGAAATGATTCCATACTTCCAAATTCATTGCTAATTTATCTTGCTTTGTTCAATTATAAAATGTTAATTTAATATCAAATTTCAGTTTTTGATGTTTCACAAAATTTGAAGATTGTTTATGTGTAAAAAATTATATCCCATGCAGATAGACAATACACTTAATGATTAAGTTCCAGATTTCTAGCTCCTGAAACTCACAATTGCATACAAAATCAAAATGTGAAGAAAAAGAAATTCTTGTGAAAGATACCATTTTCTAATTCACAATTTGCTTCTGAGCTTGAGCATTTTATTATATGCTCTTAAACTTCCAAAAACATATTATTTTTGCTATGAGACATACAGAGCCATAAATTCATTCTGATTTTGAGAATCATCAATTTCAGTATCCTCATTGCTTTCAAATACAGATTATACAAGAGCAATAAAATTTTCATAATGCATGTCATATAATTTTCCACCTTCCAATTCATTATCAAATAAGCCTAGCTATTTCATCTGCTGTAAGACTTGTCTTATGAATATTTAATTCTTAGAAAGTCATCTCATAAAAATAAAGTAAAATGTTACAAAAAATGCAAGTAATAACTTGCAAAAAGTGTGAAATGAAATTTCAGCAGCACAGGTGTTTGTGGAGCTGAAACAGAATACATGATGATCAGAGGTAAAAAAAACACACACACACAATCGAAGACTTACTTACTCTTCAATGCACTAAAAAAACACAATGAACAATTTCAATAAAAAACAAAGATTGAAATAGAGTAATGGAAATTGCTGCTGTGTCCAATTGATACCAGACATACATTATAAGTAAATCTATCCATACACTAATTTTGAATAAAGCTAATTCCCAAAAACTTTTTGAGTGAATTATTTCTACAAATTTAATCCTGAAAAATAAATCCATCAACATTTTCAAATTTTAGGAAAGTATGCTTGTACCTTTTGGTGTCAAAATGCCATCTAATATTCTAGTGTAAATTTAATTTGAAAATAATTTTTCATCATTAAAATATATTTATTAGCAGCCATAGATGTGAAATATAAAATCTTTAAATCATTTGTTTCTCTCCAAATAAAATAGTTTGAAAATAGCATTACTTTCTTCTGTGCATTATTCAGATATTACTGAAGTATATTTTCTGATGAAACACTTTCATATCAAAGTACATATGTGGAAGTAATATTTTTATTCATTGGTTGTTACAAGCATCTTATTTGTGTTTCAACATTACAAAGTCTACCATGAATATACAAAAGCCCTTGTACAGATTTAAATACAATATATATATATATATATATTAATTCAAACCAAAACTAACTAGATTTAGTTACAGCTGAAGCAATGTATCCAAAAAAAGGCTGTTTACATTTACTAATGTTGATTACTTCTGTTAATTAACAAAGTAGTAATAAAATATTTATTATTTGAAAATGTTTTACAAATAACTGGAAGAGTGTTAATATATAGATAATGTTGAATGTTTATTGGGTGACTACAAATATTTCTGTATCGATCTAAAAGAGTTTATTATACTAACTCTACCATGCTGTGATAAATTTATGCTATCAATAAAATTTTAATTTAAAATTCATCAGGTAATTGTATTATTTTTATTTTTAAATTGAGTTATTTCAGCAATCTTTATTATTAGATTTCATCTTCTTGAAATGGAACTTTCATTTAATCAAACTCTAAAATAGCATATCATAAAATTAAATTTGTAAATTTGCTTAAAAATTACCCACACGCACATCATTTTATGTGCTTGTAAAATAATAGGTAAAATGCCAAAAAAACTATTAAATATTAGTATGTACTAATATATTTAATATATAATTTAGAGTTGTGTCCACTAATAAACTTTTACATAAATTGACTATAAAATAGTACAGTTCAAAAATCAATTTTTAATCCACTACAGACTTAACATTTTGTATATTTGATAAAAATTGTGAAAATGGCTATCTAAATACATAGAAATTTTATTTAATATTATGTATTGTGTGTAAGCACTTTATTCAAAGACATGTTTTGATTAAACATTTATAGATACAACAGCAAATAGAACATTTTTTTTCCTACGCCTGTCTTCGGCATCTCTGCCAATTGAATGCCATCTCTTTCAAAGAATATTGTCTTTTGGACAAAAAGAGAAAGTTTTAAAATTTTCTTTTCAATAATCGTTGTAGTTGGAATATTGGGAGGGAGGCACACTATAAAAAATTTTTTAAATTTGAAAAATTAATCATGGAATGTTTGTTTTTATGTAGCATTTAACTTCATGAATAATTCGTAAGTAACAAATGTATCTAAAAAAATAAATAATATTTAGTTATAAATATATAAAGATAATAGATTTGTGTGTGGCGTAATTTAAAACTTTCTTCCATTTGCTACATTTTTATTTGTCAAAAAATACATTTTCAAATAAAGTTTTGAGTTTTAATCTTTTTATTAAAATTAAAATGTTTAATTTTGGTTAAATTTATTTCATTTTTCACAAATTATTTTTTTTATGTATTTTTTACTTTTAAATTATATATAGCTTCATGTTTTATGCTTGATTAAAAAATTAATGTTTTTCTTACCCTTTAACTTTTAAATGGGTGTCAATGCAAATTTTACAATTTATGTTATTTCCTATATTTTTAAATATAATTCTAAACAGTCCAGTTACTATTCCTTTATTCATACTATTCTTTCATTAATTTTATACAGATACTTTATTTCATTCATGAAGTTTACGACATGTACTCAGTCTTGCAAACATTTTCTTCATGACATTTTGGAATTTTATTTCATAATTATATATTTGAACTGTGTAATACTGAGTTATTACTCAAATTTTTCATCAAATAATGGCTTTAAATTTTTGAAAATGCATTTGAGAATTAGATGAGAACGAATGCAAATTCCTTCTTGGAAAGTGACAGAATATTATGGATAATAATATTGAAATAAACTATATCAGCAATGAAGCTGATTTGTGTATATCCAATAATAATGCAGAAGAATTATTTAAGAAAGGTTTTTATGTTGGTAAAATAAAACTGCATATTAGCATAAAACAGGATATATCTAAACGGCTTAAGAATAAAAGTTCTTCCTGGCATTGACATTCACAAAAAAAAAAATAGAAGTAATTTTGAAATACACAAAGACATCATATAGATTATACACATGTCAAAAATATATCATATATATGTTTCATTGCCAATTTAAGCTCATTTTAAGACCTTAGTGCAGAAGATCTCTGGACCCCTTGGCACTGGTGGATCGAAATTTATAACGAGAAAATCTGGTTAAGTTCCGCTTATTTGAGCTTGTCCGCTTATTGAGCTATATTGAGCCGGGTGTCCATTGGATAAACCGGCAGTGATATGTTTGATAATATTATGAAAACTTTAATTTCACTGCAGATGTTTTTAATTATTTTTCTAATTTGTCTTTTATTTTTGTTATAAAGTATCTTTCATCTGCAAAAAAACAGAACTAAAGAAACCTATCATGTTGTATAAAAAATTTTAAGTACATTTGCTGGAAGGTTAAGCCATGAATAGTTTACTAATTATTTTGGTAACAAAATGATAAAATAGATTTATTAAGTTGCGCATTGTAGATTTTTTAAGTACATTAGAAACTATAATTTTACCCATTACTTTTCCAGATATAGATGGACCTTCTAATAAAAAGCAAGTCTGTGGTGGTAGTCAGGCTGCAATAGAAAGAATGCTACAATTTGGGAGAGAATTGCATTCAATGAGTGTACAGCTAAAAAGAGACTATGGTACCAATGCAACCAATAAAAAAATGTTGCAGGTTAGGAAGTTTTTTGGATTAAATGATATTATAATACATAAATGTATTAGTAGAAAGTTTAATTTAATGCCTATATACTTTTTAATATTTTAGGATGCTTTTAGTCTATTAGCATATGCAGATCCTTGGTCAAGTCCTGTTGGGTTTCAATTAGATACTGTACAAAGAGAACCAGTTTGTGCTGCACTCAATAGTGCAATCTTGGGTATGTAGTAATGTTTGGTTAAACTTTGCAGAGATATTTAAAGTAAAATTCTTAATCTTTTAAATTATTTTACTGTGTTGATAAGGTCTTGAGGATTTATATTTGTAGCAGCTTATAAAAACCTTCATGGGGGAAAAATTCATGAATTACAATTTCAGGCAAATTCAAGCTTACATTTAATGAAAATTTTAGTTGTTCATGTTTAACTGAATTATAAAAACTAGAATTTATGATTATTTTTTAATGTATGACTTTTATTTACATAAATTAATCTTAAAATAGTTGAGACAAAGTATCCTTAAATGCTTTGTGGTTTTTCTGTTTGAATCATAAATTATTCTTATTTTTAGGTATAAAAGGACAGAATGGGAAAGAGTGTACTAAGTCTTTTATTTAGTTCTTAGAAAAATTCTCATTTATCTTTTTGAATTAAATGGCTTAATTATTATTATTGGCTTTTAATTCAGAATTTCAATGAGTATAACTACACTATTTTAAGTTTGAACAATCTTCTGGTACTGTAATAAATTAGTTGCTTTTTCTGAATAAAATCAAAAACTGAATATGAAACTTTTGTTTACTTACCTGCTGCCATGTGCTAGTAAACAAATGGCATTCTTTATGGAAATTGTGATTTCAATATTAAGCATGTTTGAATATTCAAGTAAAATAATTTCTTTATCGTATTAAATGTACAGCTTCATGCAGAAAATGAAATGAATGGGGATGCTTTTACAAAACATTACAAATTCAGGAGAATCCCCAAATTTGTTTTCATATAACCTCCTAATGGCATGAGAAATACTTCCATGTATCAATCCTATGTGAGAGAATATTAACTCTCTAGAATTCAAGATGCATAATTTACGAAACCTTATATAAATAAATGATACCTTCAAATAATTTCATTCAATAACAATTTTAACAGTTAATATTGATTTTTTTTAAATGACGTTATTTTAAGGGGTATCATTTGTTTTGTATAAATATTGTTTGTTTCTTTCAGAGTCTCAAAATTTACCTCGCCAGCCTCCTTTAGAAGTAGCAATGGCACACACTCAAGAACTTGTGAAACTAATGTCTAAGGCAGGACTGGGCTCATGTGCATTTACTAATCTTGAAAATCTGCTCCAGTGACTGGTGCTTGAAATCGAATGTAACATGCAGTTGGAATTAAAAGAATCCATCAAGAGCAAACTTGTTTTGTGATAGCCTCTAAAGCTATTTTAAACAGAAGGACTGTTTTCCCTGATTGCACCTGTACTTCGTTTGAATCTAATATTTCTACTCTCATCTTGGCAACAAGTTTGTAGAGCAATGTTAATAGCATCATTGCTAATAATAGCTGTGGTGAATGAATTCAAATAACATGGTTGGTCCAGTTTTGAAGCATTCAAAACTGGAAATAACATGTATTAATATTGAATTTTGTTGACTATGCAGAAAGCTTAAACGTATGCTGAAACTGGCATGTACATATCTAGGCTATATTTTGAGATGAATTATCACATCTATATTGTTCAATAGAGTGATATGTTTTTTCTTTGCATTGTGCAAGTTAAGGATTCTATCTAGGCTGTTGTATCCTGGTTTCATTCTAGGAATGTTTAAAGTTATTGCATGTTTTTTAGTTTATGGTACTATATGATTAACATACATTTGAGTCATTTTACCTTTATTTTTATGCAAATGATTATCAGTGTTATGATTTATAATGTGAAATTTTTTATATTTCTTTTTACATCTGTCAGAGAGAAAAATGCTAATAGAAAGTTTATTTATAAATTGTAATGTAAAAAAGAAATCAATAAACCTGAAGGGATTTGAGATGTAAGTTTAAGAAACTTTTTAAGTAAATAAAAATAATTTTAATGCAGTTCTGTGTTTTTCATTTGTTTCATACATCATTCAAAAACCTCCACATAATGGTGCACACAAGGGGAGGTTCTTCAAGTCCGGATCCCCCCCCCCAGCCCTTAATTTTTTTTATTGGTTATAATCTTATGCATGTAGTATGTAAAATTTTATTAAGTATTTGTTATTAATTATTTATTTTATTAATAAATGCTAATTACTTATTCAAAAATTAATTTTTTACTCTTTTTTCGTTCCCGAAAAGACAAAATAACAAGTACATGTTGGGCAAAGTATTGGAGCACAATGCGAGAATGGTGGACTTTTGACCCTTAATCCCCCTCCTTGAAAAATCCCTATGTGCACCACTGCCTCTCTACATGTTACGTGGCTTCCCAAGTTTTACTCAATAAAGCAACTGTAAAAACTAAAGTGGCTGGTGTCTTGATATTATAAAAATTACTAATTATTAGATTTTTTCTCTCATTACCTAAATGTGATTCAAAATTTTGAAGTATTCTATGTATAGCTCATGTTATTCATAAATGATATTTACCAAAGACAAACTAAACTTCTAAATAAATTTTAATGGATTAGATTTTTTCTCAGAATCCTATGATTTCTAATATTTTTAAAACACTTTAAAAAAATTTTACAACTTGTAAAATTGTAACAAATACAGTTAAGCTTATCTTTGGTGGTGATATACAAGCATTTCCTTTGCAACATTCCTCCCAGGTCCTTTATTTTTTCAAATTCTATTTGATCAAAAAGGATTTACTAATACAGTTTTAAGTATTAACTTAAACTGAAAATAGTTTTTCTAAAACTCTTTGTAAAATGCCCTTATGTCGAATTTTATTAGATTTATCTATATACAAATGCAGTTTGCAGTGTAATCATTTTAAGCTGAACAGCTAGTAAGGATTGATAGATTTTATGGATTATGCTTTATCTGTAAAATATATAAAGGAACAATCACTGAGAGGAAGTAAAACAACAGCTGGGAGTGAAGAATGAAATAACTGCAAACTGTCCTCTGCTTTTAAGCATTCTCAAAAAATTTCCCAGTTAAAAAATCAGTTTATAGTGTTAAAAATAAAATTCTGGAAAGTTCATCTCCAAGATTTTTTCTTTTCTCCAACACTTTCACTATTGTTAGCTCAACAATTATACCCTCATTGAAAACTATCTTGAATTAGGCCTTATGATTGTGTCTATACATCTTGATCAACATTTTCATGAAAAATGTTAAAAATTCTGGGGAGGTGCACCAAATCCATATTTAACTGCCTTATGTTTTACCTGAAAAAAATTCTAGCTCAAAATGAATTTGCAAAATATGGGATACTGTTTGAACATTTTTCATTTATGGCTAGTAATTTAAGGAAGAAAATCATATTTCCTTTTAGTTTAATAAGTATGAGTTGCTCATATCATTTAATAAATTTAACATCAGAAAAGAATACTGATTTATCTATAAAAATAGATGAGGTACTCATAGATTTATACTTCTATCCATAAAGCTTTCAAAATTTGTACAATAAAGAAGTCACAAATTTTGTGATGGTTATTGCTTGGTTGCAGTCTTGATGTCAACTTCTAACTTGACCATTTTGTAAATATAATTTTTTAATAAATGTAATCAAAAAGTTTAGTAGTTTTGCTGTATTTTTCTATAAAAACATCTTTCTGTCATTTTTGTATTCATTTTTTTCATTAAAATGTCTAAAGTCATTACTTTCTTGAATTTTATGATACATGTCTTTTTTCATCAAAATATTTTGTATTAGAAAATTTTAAATATTGTTTATCCTTTATTTTAGGAATTTGCCAGGTATGCTTTTGGTTTGTGGCATCCAAATCTTTTGTAAATTATGGGGTAGATTCGCATCCATCAAACAGAAAGTGTCGGGTTATATCTGGCATGAGTAAAAGAAATATTAAATAATCAGCCATATTTTTCAGGGCAAGCATATCTAGCAAGGTATTGTCCATTTTGGCTATCTCTTATGAAAGGAGACCTGTCCAAAAGGATTCAAAGCTACTGGATTCTTATGTGGAGGTGGATAAATTACAAATAGACCTTTCAATGGTCGGTAGAACTGGAACACAAAACAGTTGAAAGAAAAAAAGTGTATGAACCACTGTAAACCCTCCTGAGATTTATACCCTTGATCCAAAAAAAAATTGTTTAAGGAAACTTTTGCTTGTAAGGAAGAGTTGTTTTTTTCTTGAAAGGGAACTTTGGTACCTTAACTTTAGATCACTGTTTTCAACAGTGACCCAAATTCTTTTCCATCTCAGATGATACCTCCTTGTCTTTTCACTCTGCTCTAGACTCACTTTTCTCACTCAGCCATTGTGGCCACGGTAGCCTGGTGGTTAGGGTCCCTGGTTTAAATCCTGGTGCCACTGAAGACTAGTGTGTTTAGGGGGCCGATACACATTAAAATTGTCAAGCCTCAATGTTCTCCCATTGGTGTAGTGTGGTAGTTTGGAGAGGGGAAGCCAACTCACACAGATGTCATCCTTTTCAGTTGATGGGGGTTCAAAAATATGAGGTCAATCGCCAGTAATTTTCTAAAAGAATGTATCTTAATGATATTTAAAGTTGATCATCATGATATAGGTACTTTATATAAAGACAATTAAAAAGATATTGTATTTGTTATTAAAACATTTTAATGTAATTTTTATATATAATCTACTCATTGAGAAATAATATACATTTGAGACCCAAGCGTCACACAAGCAATATATTTAGTAACTGGGATATATGCTTGAATTTTTTTACATAAATTGTTGATATCTAGGTCTATTGAAATTATTTACAATCTCATTTCATATTCTGCTTTTAATTTGCTTTTTTATTTTACTAGCTGGTATACCCGTTCTTCGCATGGGTGAATTTAAAAAATTAAACAATACAAATTGAAGGATAAAGAAGTTTTTAATGAGTTAATTTACATGAATTGCAAGTTAAACAACAACAAAAAAAGCTTTTTACATATCTCACCCGAACAAAAAATCATATTTAAATTTTAAGTCTGTATGTCTAATAGCTGATAAAAAGTATTTTTTTTTATAACACCCCCATAACTCTTGTGAGTTGATTTTTGAAAACGCCTTCGTAAGCTGATTTCTGCTTAGCAAAAATAACATTGTTACAAATTTTGTGTAATGAATGCTTAAAATGGTGTAAGTAATTTATATCTGAGTGTGTAATACGTTAGTATTACTTTCTGTTGTATTTATTTTATGTTAAAATTGTAATATTCGCAAGCAACGTTGTTATAATGGTGGTTCAATGGAAACATAGCAAAATGTTAACAAAAGAGCCTAGTTGGCATCATTTTTGGCAACCTTGGCGATTGATTGAATGCTTCAGAAGTTGATATGCTGTAGCGCCACCTGGTGGAGAGCTGCAACAAAGAGGATAGCACAAAAAAATACATATGCATGCCAATTTTCATAATGAACGGTGTTGGAGTGAAGCAAGATCATATATACAAGCATCCATTTATATATATATAGATTTTTGTAGCCACTCGCATTGTGAAATATTTTTCATTTTAATACATTGTTCTGAATGGCATTAAAATGTTTATAGCTGTGCAAGAAATCTTGTGTATTTTGCATGAATTAGCAGTCTAAAATTTAGGAGATGTTCTTGTTTAAATTTAGATTTTAACATCGAATCTGTTGATGTGTCGATAACTTTTTCCCTATCTTATTATATATGGTTCTTTTTCCACAAATGAAAAAGATGAATTTCCAAATTGAAAACTAATTAGTTTGCAATACATTTTACTTACAAGTGTAAAATTATTTCTTGGAACCCGGGATATTAAACAGAATATTCCCAATCTAGTTAATATTCTTTTATTATATACTTTAATAAAAGAGTATTACAAAATACACATGTATAATAATGAATTAATAACACTTTCAGTTTTCATTACTAGGATGAGCTTTATATTTTTGTAGTTATGCAAACTTCACAGTGAACGTAAATTCATTTTGCATACATATTTATAATTTTCTTTTCAAGTATTTATTGTATCTTGTGAAACCCCAAGTTTCGTGGAGAACACACTCCATTTTGATGCTATTTTCTTCCATTGGTAACTCCCAAGTCCTTCGACCACTTTTCAGCATTATCCATCCACCTTATTCTTGGTCTTCCTTTTTCCCTGTGGAATTTGGAAAGTTATTTTCTTAAGAGGATTTTCATTGCTGTATCAAAATACATGTCCCAACCACCTTATTTGGGAAGCCTTGATCACTTTGACTATGTTGGGTTCTCTGTATTTTGATTGAGGTTCAAGGTTGTATCATATTCTCCAGATTCTGTTTTCCCTTACTGAACCAAAAAATTTTCTTAAGATTTTTCTCTCAAACGTCATCAGTTTATCTTCGTCTTCTTTGTTAATTGTCCAGCATTCGCTGCCATATAAAACAATTGGTTTTACTAGAGTCTTGTATAACCGTGTTGCTTTATAGGGCTATGTTAATGTAACTCTCCCATTCTGTTACTAGATGGATTTCTATCTTATTTTTTATGGGCTCCACCGGCAATTAATTCAAATTCATAATCACCAATTTCCTCTTTGACTGTGAGTGTCATGTCTTCAGAGTTTATTTTTTAGATTGATTCATGGCATCTATACTTGAGCGTATTCACTGTAACCGAATGTAAATATTAAGTAAAAGTTTTGTTTGCGTATTTGGCAACAGCTAGTATTGTATTTTTTTGTGGAATAAAAATGTTTGATTTTAGAATGGCCTGGATATTTTATCGTTCTTAGAATCCAGAATTATTTTTAATATTATGATTTTTTAAAAGTTATTTTGCCTTTTATTCAACTGCAGAACCAGATACGCTGCTAGCGTAATAGAGTTATTTGCAAAAAGGATAACGTAATAGTGAGGTCCTCTATTCTTTTTCATTCTCAGGTAAATACCTATATCCCATCGAGGGAAGGTCTTCTCTCGGTCCACATCAGGTGATCAGTTTGAATGATAGTAGCCGCATTTGATGTGCTCAAATACAACGGAGACTAGGAGGAAATACAAAAATAATAAAGGTGCACATAGCATTGGAAGTCAACCCGTCTGTGAAATTGGATACATACTTAGCGCGATGGCACGGTTGCTCTCGTGTGATCCTGACTTTTTTCTGCTTCGTCATTCATCAACGACGATGTGTCTTGAGTAAAATGTTGCAGGCATAAAAAAGACGCGTTTCACATTGTCAAGACGAGTTCCTCTGGAGACCAACTTTTCGATCCGAAGAAAGAAAAAACTCATTTCTTGTGAGGTTGCGATAGGGCGTCTGAACCCAGGGCTTCGGCCACAATGGGGGCATCATGTCGTTCTGGACTCAACCTTTTTAAGATTATGATTCGAACAATTTCCATGGTCAAGTATATTTTCCGGTTGTATTCTCTGAAAAACTTGGAATTTCAGATATGTCATCAGGCTACATGTGGTGACCGTCGTTCATGGTATAGGCCTAGACCTAACACCATTACTACTCCTTCAGTCAGAGAATATCAGTCGGTTCAGCTTGTTTGTACGATTGTAAATTATGCACATTTATTTGTTTCAGGTTATTGTTTGTACGAATATTTGACAACATATGCTATGTATTGTTTACTTTAAAGAGTAGTATGGGGGAGGGCTACATTTGCTTAAAGGCCCAGAGCCTCAAGAAATGTTAAGATGTCCCTGCTTGTGATAGAATCGATTGATGATCATTCACCCGCAACATTTCAATAAATCAACAGAAACGTCTGAAATATCGTGAGTGATCGTTGCATCTCACTAGAGTACTATATTGTTGTGCACAGAATTTCAAATAAATCTATGCAAGTCAATATTATTTTTAGCCCAAATGATCAGGTAAGGCAGAGTTCTTCAAATTTTATTAAATCATAGAACCCTTAGACCTGTTAGAAATTTTAGGGAAACCTAGCATACACAAAAGAATACTTAAACTAGATCAACATGTTATAAGCATTTTATATATGAAGGAAAATTACAGTATTTCTGACTAAAGAGTTTAAGCTTAAAATTTATGTAATATAATCGTTAATAATATTATTTCGTTCTCCAGGTGCCACCTTCTTTTGTATATTTTTTCACAGAGATATTTTTTATGTATATACCGTATTTACTCGAATCTAAGCCACACATTTTTTCCAATCTTAAAACTTCTAAAAACTGGTTTGTGGCTTGGAATCGAATTTTTAAAAAATGTGTTGGGTTAGAGCTATTACAAGTTCTGAGTTATTTTACACTATTATTATTTTCATTTTACACGAAAACCTGTTGAGAATTTGGGATCCGGCTTAGATTCTATTAAATATGGTATATGCTTGCACTTTTTGCACGAAATGGCAAAGTCTAGTTCAAAAGACATTTAAATACTCCGGCTGGGTGACGTAGTTGGTTAAGTGCTGGCCTTCTGCGTCCTTACGGTTCGACCCCGCTCAGTTGTTTTTCATGATGCAAGATTATGGCTTGGGTGCTATCGGTTATGTTAAATTCCTAGTACAATTTGGCATTAAGAGCTCAGGTGCTCCCCCTCTGGGAAGGAAACTAGGCGTCAAAATGACTTGGCAATTGGTATCACCTTATAGTACCACTCTAAAAAGTGATACCAGTTCTCGCGGAATATATTAGGTCTCTTCAATGGTAGTTAGTTACCAATCCGCAGCCCCATTTGAAAGAGGAAAAAAAACATTTAAATATTTATAAATGTGTGATTTATTATAGTACTCGAAATAAATTTTTTTTTTCATCCATGCTTAGTTTTTCTCTCCTGGAAAATATATTTTTTAATTGAAAAATTGTAATCGCGTACACATTTGAACGTAAATTATATACATTTAAACACTGTCCTTTAAATTCAATTCATTCATTTTCATTTAAATTCATTCATTAGAAAAAATTGTTAGTTTTTCAAAACATAACCCATCATCCTGTTTGAGATACAAATTACTGTTAATTCTTAAAACCAATGCATTCATTTTTTTCTTTAATTTTTTATAATAAATATAAATTTAATATATTTATTTCATTACTAGCTGTTACCCGCCCGCTTCGCTGGGTATTTCATGATGTTTTATAAATTTTGTTGGTTATATATATGTATAAATTTTTGATATTTAAGTCCTAGCATTAAGAATTCGATTGTATTGAAAAATATGCGCCCCTTACGTTCCTCAACGCCACTTGGGAGTCGATTTTCACGAAACGCATTTTGTGGCGTATCTGTATTCTATGAGAGGAATCTGCTTACCAAATTTCAATACTGTGCGTCTAATAGTTTAAAAATCGGAATAATTATTTATATCTCCCCTTAACCCCCTGCAACACCCCTTGGGGGTCATTTTTCTCAAAACCCATTTTGTAGCGGATATTTACTCCATGAAAGAAACATGTCTACCAATTTTCAAGCAGGTTGGTCAAGTAGTTTAAAAACGAAAATATTTATCTATAACGCCCTTCCCAAAAAACCATCTTGTATCTGATCTCTACTCTATGAAAGGAATCTATTGATCAAATTTAAAGACTGTGCGTCTAATAGTTTAAAAAATGGAAATAATTATCTATAACGCCCCCGCAATATCACTTGGGGGTCGATTTTCGCCAAACTCATTTTGTAGCGGATCTCTACTCTATGAAAGGAATCTGCTAACCCAATTTCAAGATTGTACGTTGAGTAGTTTAAAAATGGAAACAATTACTTATAACGCCTTCAACCCCCCCCCCGTAACGCCCTTACGTTTCGAATTTCGCAAAATCCGTTCTTAGCTAATCTCTACTTCATGAAAGGAACATGTCTACCAAATTTCAAGTCTGTAAGTTGAACAGTTCCGGAGATATCGTGATTAGTCAGTCAGTCAGTGAGTGAGTCGCTTTTCTCCTTTATATATATAGATAATTATTTATATCTCCCCGCAACACCCCTTAGGGGTCAATTTTCCCAAAACCCATTTTGTAATGGATATTTACTCCAGGAAAGAAACATGCCTACCAATTTTCAAGCTGGTAGGTCAAGTAGTTTAAAAACGAAAATATTTATCTATCACGCCCCTTAATCCCCCGCAACGCCACTTGGGGGGCTATTTTCCCAAAACCCATCTTGTAGCTGATATCTACTCTATGAAAGGAATATATTTATCAAATATAAAGACTTTGCGTCTCATAGCTTAAAAATGTTAATAATTATCTATAACGGCCCCCACGACGCCACTTGGGGGTCGATTTTCACCGAACTCATTTTGTAGGGGATCTCTACTCTATGAAAGGAATCTGTTTACCTAATTTCCAGATTATACATCGAGTAGTTTAAAAATGGAAACAATTATTTATAACGCCCCTTAACCCCCGTAACACCCTTGCGATTCGAATTTCACAAAATCCGTTCTTAGCTGATCTCTACTCTATAAAAGGAACATGTCTACCAAATTTCAAATCTGTAGGTTGAATAGTTCCGGATATATCGTGATTAGTCAATCAGTCAGTCAGTAAGTGAGTCGCTTTTCTCCTTTATATATATAGATAAAACAGCACACACACACAACCATGTCTTCTAACTAAGATCAACTTCGCAACCATATTTTATCACTTAATTATAGCGCATTGTTATGACTTGAATCATTTAAAATTAATCCGAATTCCACATGTATAAAAAAGCAGGTTTCTGTATATTGTAGATAATTTTGCTCATAATAAAACAAATAATCTGGAATTCAATTATCTTGATTTTATATAAAATTGATCATTTTCACAGCATAATTTAAAAGTTTTTTTTTTTTTTTCATATATTCTTCATTCATTTTACTACCATAATACACTATTCTAAATAAGATGTTATGATTAAACTTCATCCCCCCCCCCCTGTATTCATTTGTCTGCTTATTAGAATCGTAAACGGGAAAATGGATTTCATGTGCAAACAACATACGATTCCAATAAAATCTACGAGTAAGTTTCAATTTTTTATTCCTTAGTCTCACATTTAATTACTTTTTGCAGAAAAGCCTTTTAAACCAGCTGGTCTGAGTACTTGTCCAGCAGTTTCAAGCAAAATTAAAAAAAGAAACTATTGATTGATTTTCATAGAAATTTTTATATATATGCAGAGCTCAAACACGTATATTTTTCACATTTCTTTTATAACTATACTAGCTGGTATACCCGTTCTTCGTACGGGTGAATTGAAAATTAAAGAATACAAATTGAAGGATAAAGAAGTTTTTAATGAGTTAATTTTACGTGAATTACAAATTAAACAAAAAAAAAGCTTTTTGCATATCTTAACTGAACAAAAAACATCATTCCTTACATTATAATGGTGATTCAATGAAAACTTTGCGTTATGTTGGTGATAGAACCAAGTTGGCATTATTTTTGGCAACTTGACGATTGATTGTGCGGTGCAGAAGTTGATATGCTGTGGCGCCACCTAGTGTTAAGCTGTAACAAAAAAAAATAGCACAAAACATTTCCAAACAAAAAAAAAAACATATTCATGCAAATTTTTATAGTGATGGTTTGAACGGGTGTTGGAGTGAAGTGGGGTCATGCATACATAACCCATTTTGTAGTGGTTCCCTACTTTACGAAAGGAATCTGCTTATCAAATTTCAAGACTGTACGTTTAATAGTTTAAAAATGGGGATAATTATCTATAACGCCACTTGGGAGTCTGTTTCCACAAAACCCATTTTGTAGGGGAACTGCACTCTATGAAAGGAATCTGCTTACCAAATTTGAAGGCTGTGCGTCCAATAAATTAAAAATCCCTTGAGCCTCCGCAACGCCACCTGGGGGTCGATTTTCCCAAAACACATTATATAGGGGATCTTTAATCCATGAAAGGATTTTGATTATCATATTTCAAGACTGTACATCCAGTAGTTCAAAAATGGCAATAATTATCAATAACGCCCCGCAACACCACTTGGGGTCGATTTTCAGGAAACCCATTTTGTAGGATATCTCTATCCTATGAGAGGAATCTGCTTACCAAATTTCAAGACTGTGCGTCTAATAGTTTAAAAATAGAAATAATTGTTTATACCCTTAACCCCCGCGCAACACCCCTTGAGGGTCAATTTTTCCAAAACCTATTTTGTAGCGGATATTTACTCCATGAAAGAAACATGCCTACTAATTTTCAAGCAGGTAGGTCAAGTAGTTTAAAAACGAAAATATTTATCTATTACGCCTCTTAATCCCCCACAACGCTACTTAGGGGGCTATTTTCTCAAAATCCATCTTGTAGCTGTTCTCTACTCTACGAAAGGAATCTATTTATCAAACATAAAGACTGTGCGTCTAATAGTTTAAAAATGGAAATAATTATCTATAACGCCCCCTAAGGCCTCGCAATGCCACTTGGTGGTCGATTTTCACCAAACTCATATTGTAGAGGTTCTCTACTCCATGAAAGGAATCTGCTTACCCAATTTCAAGATTGTACGTCGAGTAGTTTAAAAATGGAAACAATTATTTATAACGCCCCTTGCGGTTTGAATTTCGCAAAAAAAAAATCCGTTCTTAGCGGATCTCTACTCTATGAAAGGAACATGTCTACCAAATTTCATGTTTGTAAGTGGAATAGTTCCGGAGATATCGTGATTAGTCAGTCAGTGAGTCGCTTTTCTCCTTTATATAAATAGATATCTTTTCTTTTTTCGAATTAGCTTTATCTGTCGGACAATTTTACTCTTGTTATAAATTTATTTTCCTTTCTCAAAAGCACTTTATAAACAAAAAATATGCAGTCCGGATGGATAAAATTACTAATTTAGCAGGTGTTATTCCACTTTTATAATACATATAAAAAAATCGAATTGCATATATCATTTCTTTACTTTATTAAGCAGAATATTTTTGCTACGTAAGCAAAAAAAATTACCTCTAGCGATACTTTAAACATCAACTGAAAACAATAAAAAAAAGTTGCTAAATATATGAATATTTAATAAATTTATTTAAAAGTCGGCGAATCAATATTCGAAAATTAGGTGTTCAACCTTTATGTGGCACTCTTTTCCCTTCTGTAGTGTCTCTCAAAAGTGTCCGTACTCTTGCAATTTTCAAAATGATATTTTCGACTCGTATAAATTAGTATATGGGATATTTAAAACAATATTTGCAACTTGCTCAAATAGGAATGACATTATCAATTTCTAAAACATAGTATAACTATTATTTTGAAAAATTAATAATCAAATGCTACTAAAAAATTACTCCATGAAATTGAATCAAGAAAATCTGAACATAGTGTGACGTTTTCGCTTCACACAGCTGAAAAATCGGCTTCTTTTTGTGGATAGTATAACACCGTTCCTATGCACACGTACACCCCTAAATATTGAGGGGTCCTATCACCTGTTATCGTCCCGGCAACCTTTGATCGTCAGAAAAACCCCATGAGCTGGAGTGTAATTCAAGGATAAAGGTCGACTGCCCCACCCCGAACAGTGGAGAAGGGAGTCCGTTGTAAATACCAAAAGAGAACGGTTATGTTCCTCACAAATAACATGTCCTAAACTAATGAAATAATATAAATAACTTCACTGTAAATGTATATTCTGTAATTAATACCTATGACGTAAATAAATAAATTATTTAATTTCGTAACTCTCACGCTACCATTAGTTTTCTCAAACGTCAGAATAATTGTAACTATTGTATTTTTAATGTGTAACATCTTTCCTCTGGGTTGCTGGAGATTTGTGGGAGTGATTTCGTGAAAAGGGACGGAAATGTGTAACAGGAAGTTGGGGAAGCGCACGCTATTTAATTTGACCAATCAGCGCGCTTGGTGGTGTCTCTTCGCTACCCTCGCAGTGTAGTTCTGTTTTTTCTACTTCATTCGGGAGGGGCTCCCCCCCCCCTGCGGTCTAGGCCGTGGGATCTTTGTTTTTGTTTTGTTTTCTCCCTTTAGGATCAGAGAAGAAGCTAAGTCCTTTAGCTGGATCTTGAAAGGGTATATCCACGTGGGGTCCAACTCTAGTAGCCATCAATCCGCCAGCCTTTTTTATATTATTAAATTTAGCATTTCAAAAGATTCTAATTCAAAAACCTGCTTCATTTGCGCTTGACTCTAAATCCACTTCACACATACGAGCAAGTCTTATTAGTTAGACTTCACTAAGGCTAATCTTGCGATCCTTACGCTCATTTGTCAAAGTCTGAGGGCTCACCAAACAGATTTCGACGTGATTTCACAAAATTGTACGTTACTCATGTTGGCAGAGCCGTGGTTAGTTAATGAACATGTTTCGATACCTAACTTCGATTGCTGCATACAATTTTAACGACCGGGCCATAGAGCAGCTGGTGTTGCGATCTATCGCAAACAGAACAACTCACATGTTGTGGCTCCTCATATGGATATTACTTATCGTCAAACAAGTGGACTGGGTATTGTTAGTCAAGATATTGGGGATATATGTGCGGCAGAATGCTTATTTGAAAATGGACAAACAGTGATTTCGGTGGTCTTATACATTTCTCCGAATCAAATAGTTCAAAAAATTAAAGATTTCCTGCATTTTTTACTTTTACCATAGACCGAAGGTGGTTCTGCTCTTTTTTTTTTTTTTTTTTAAACTATCACTCGCTTCCCATGATTTTGAGTGGTGATTTTAAAGTTAACTTCAGTTTGCTAGAAGACGAACCACTGATAGCTGTTTTGAATGATGAACTCAAGCTCGCAATGAACACAAATCAAAATGTTTGGACAACTAACAGTGGTACTGTTATTGACGCTATTTTTCAACGGTTTTTAAATACTTTAAAATCACAAGTATATGAGTCATATTTTAGTTATCCTAAGTTATCATTATCGCTCTTCCCCAAATTGAACAAGAATAATTATTTTAGATAAAAAATTGCATTGCTCTTTGTGTTGATTAAATAAAATTTTCATTAAAGATATAATTATTTCATAGAAAATTATTTCTAATCATACTCGATTCATTTTTTTCAGGATTTAAGTTCCTATTGCGAATTTACCACGGTAACATGTCAGATGTTGCCCATCGTATGCGACTACTGAAAGGCTCGTTTCTTTTTTTCTTAATTTAGCACTTAATAGAATGTATTTTAGCGTCCACAACACTTTTAAACATCTTGGCATAGATTCCATCCTATTTTTGTAATTTCTGTGTCGATGTTCCTCCATTCTTCTCTGATTATAACAAGGTAAACAAAAAAGTTCTCGCCGTTTGCGCGTTTCTATTGAAAGAAGTGAGAGTAAGTATGCAAATTCATGTATGACGTGATTGAGAAACCGTCAGTCGAGAGTAGGAATATCAGTTGTTATAAACGCAGGTCCACTGCTCACATTCATCAATCGGAACTCGTACAGTAGCGAAGTGAAATGGACGTATCGAAGGAGCTCGTTCGGGGTTGTTTACTTTACGAACTTCAAAGTGGGCTTATCAGCCGCTGCATCAAGTCACCAAATATGTCAAGCGTTTGGGGATAGTGCTGTCAATGAACGTACGGCAAGGCATTGGTTTCAAAAATTCAGGTCGGGAGATTTGTCCCTCTGTGATAAAGCTCGAACAGGACGACCACAGGCCTTGGATGGCGAAGCCCTGCAGGCGGCCATTGAGGAGGACAGTAGTCAAACGTGTGGTGAACTTTCCAGACAATTCAACACTTCCAGTGTAATGGTTAGACTTCATCTGCATCGCTTAGGTAAGACGTACAGGCTGAGCAAGTGTGTTCCTCACACGCTGTTGGAAGTCCATAAGCAACAACGTGTGGCAGCTTGTTTATCGTTGCTTTCTCGCCACCGTAGTGCATCCATTTTCAATTAGGTGCTGACCAGTGACGGAAAGGGGGTCTTGTATGACACACCCAAGCGTTCCAAACATTGGTTGTCACCCCAGGATACTGTCCCGCACAGCGCAAGACCACCTATGTACTCACGCAAGATTATGCTTTGTGTCTGGTGGATTTGTCGTCAAGCGGTTCACTATGAGTTGCTACCATTGAACCAAACGGTCACTGCGGACCTGTATTCGCAGCAATTGGAACGTGTACAACAGGCATTGCATCAGAAGGAGCCAGCACTGGTTAATCGAAAGGGTGTACTGTTATTGCATGACAAAGCGAGGCCGCATGTCACGCGGGTGGCCAAGAATACGATACAGCGACTTGCATGGGAGACTTTGTGCCATCCTTCTTACTCACCTGACCTTGAACCATCAGATTACCACCTCTTCCATTCCCTGGAGAATCATCTTCGTGGTAAATCCTTCACCAATGAAGCAGACGTACGCCAAGCTCTCACGGATTTCTTTGCGTCCCACACCCCCGAGTTTTACCGCAAGGGGATTGAAAGACTGGAGACACGTTGGCAGAAGGTGCTGGATGCCGATGGTGATTACTTCGAGGACTAACAATAAGCTACGCTGTTTGTATGTCATGTTCTTTAAGGTTAATAAAAACGGCAAGAACTTTTTTTACCTTGTATTTTTAGTCCACATTTTGTTTTCATATATTATGTTTTCCTTGTCTAACTTCAAATTATCACCAAATATGTGTTCTATTGGGCTTAAATTATGTGATTGAGAAGGTGTTTTCAGAGTTTGGGGACAGTTATAGAAGATACCTGAGGCGTACGTTGAGAGTAGTACAATGGGAGTTATTATCTCTCTAAAAATGAATTCGTCTTCAATACCCAAAGTTTGGACGGATAATTTCAAATTGGTTTTTTTTAATATTTAAATAAAAAGATTCACAATATTATCAAAAAATACGAAAATACCTAATCTTGAAGCCGATATAAACCCCCCCCCCCCACACACACACAAGAACACCTTCAGCACCATACACTAGTATAACTAGTTCTGAGTGGACACCGTATCAAAACTCTTTCGGGTCCCCTTTTTAGAAAAGAAAGTCCTGTTAGTGGTACTGTAGTTACCCATGTTGGGGCCCCGTATCACTGATACGGCGGAAGCTTCGCCCCTGCCACCTTACTTTACCATCCCAACTAAATACTTGGGATTAATTTCTCAGTTTTTTTCTTCTCAGAACTATTATACCTGTCTGAACCAAAAATATTGAATTTGCTGTCATCCCAATCAATTTTCTGTCAATGTTGAATTTTCTGAAATTTAATTCCGCTATATCAATTTTTATTGTTCGAAAATATTATTTTTTTTAGAAAATTGCATGTGTACATACACTTTTGAGAGCCACTGTATATATTTTTATTTTTAACGAACTTTAAAAATAAAAAATAAGCTTTACTACATAGATTTAAATTTGGGTTATGGAGGGGAAAATGTTGATTTCTTTCTCTTTAAGTAAAATTTTGGAAATTCAGCTGCAAGGTTTTTCTTACAAATTACTGAAGTATTCTATCAGTTCTAGTGAGTATAATTTCAATCATTTTGCTTATATAATGTTTTTTTTTCTTTTTATCATGCAGTTTTAAATAGATTTTTGTTCTCGATATTGATGCTGCGCATGAACAATCTTTGATGTATAAAAAAAATTCGATATTAAATTTACATAATTAAAATTTCAAATTATAATTCACCAGTTTAAAAATTGAATAATTAAGTTTTTCTATATAACTATTTGAAAAAGTCAAAAATGAAGAAATGTTTGCTGTTTTTCAAAAATTTTAGCTGCTTTTAAAATTGAAGGAAAAAAATGTATTTTTAAAATTTTACTCCCGACATATCCTAAAGTTCATATTTTGGCGGTATATATATTTATTATAACTAAGGAAATTAATACTTATAATTATTGAATTATTATTTGAAAGTGATTTAAATTTAAATAATGCATAATTAGAAGACACTAACACGAAGATCTTTCTTTTATCAAATAGGGTTACTGCAGCGAATCCTTACATTTTATTTATTGAAAGATAATATGAGTATATTTTTTATTAATAAAATGAACACAACGTAATTCAATAATTCATTCGCAAACGATCTCCGAAGTCTTTCTGAAGTACAATCTTCTCTGTGCACTCCTATTCATAAAATTATTCCGAAGGCAATGGAATGCAATAAATGGGACTTGACAGTGTTGGCGAAGGATCACATACACATGCCTACTTGGAAAACGGTGATATTCAGGAGAGAGTTGCGTAACTTTTAATCGGCAGCCAAGGGATTAATTATAAACCGTACAAATTATCAAGATAAGTGTTAGTTCTTGTATATAATTTTGTATATGACAATTTCAGGGGTCACTAGAAATTATTAAACTTGTTCTTAACTTAGTATTGCTAAACTAATTATAAAGTACATTGTGCAGTACTGATACATTTAAAAATGTATTACATCAGTGTAAATGTGTCTTTTATTTTTTATTAGATCAGAATGTATTTTGTTTGTTTATTTCAGTAAATTAGTAATTTTCTTAAATAATCTTTAGCTTTAGACTTTTCAATATGCTCGTGCCCTCTCGTAGAGTTATCACGCCCCCTAAAGGGGGCGCGCCCCACACTTTCAGAAACGCTGCATTAGAGGATACATGATTCCATTGACAGTTCTTGGTTAATCTCTGTATTATTTTGATTCTATTGCCGATGAGGTCTTAAGCTACTCAGGGCTCGTTGAATCCAGGCTAATACAATGTTAGAGCCTGCCCATAGCATTATTTGTTGTATAGACAGCGTCAGGGAATGTAGAACCTTTTCCAGTAGCTGTGCCAACAACACACAAGCACACAATTCCAAACGATGGATAATGATTGGTTTCACCGGTGCAACACGGGACTTTCTACACAAGAGTCTTGAAGATAAATCCTCTTCTGAGATCAAGTGAACATATAGTACAGTATCATATGCCACTGATGATGCATCGGCAAATCCATAGAGGATAATTCTACCATTTCCTATTACGAGACGAGGGATATGGATATTTTGAATAACTGGCAGGGTAGACACGAAGTCGTTCCAATCTTTAGCTATTGGATTGGAGAGTAGTTCATCCCATTCTAATTTGAGAACCCAAAGTTTCTGTAATAGTAATTTGGCCTTAGTTAGAATTGGTCCAATGAATCCAATGGAGTCAAATAAACGGGAAATAATGAATGAAACTTTCCTTTTTGTGTACGAGTCCTGACAGTTCACGACAGTCTTAAAAGAGAAATAATCAAATTGTGGATTCCAAATGAGGGTTGTAATTGTTTTGTCTGATGATTGGCAATGGAAATCCCAAGATTGCTCTTCTATAGGTATTAAAGTTAATATTTCTAGGTATTGCTACACCACTTATGAAGACTCATACCCGCTTTTTTAAATAGTCCCATTAATTCTGATTGTAGTAGTTGAAACTCTTGAAAGTCTGGTTAATATGTCATCCATATAAATGTCTCTGATTGTAACTGCTGCAGCCGAAGGATAATTTTCTCCTTCGTCTCTAGCTAATTGCTGAATTGTCCGAGTAGCAAGATAGGGTGCACAAGTAAGTTACAGTATTGAGTTTGTACATTTTTACAGGACCATCAATACTGTCTTTCCATAAAATCATCTACAAATCTCGATGATCAGGTTTATTAAAATCTGTCTAAACCTTTTTGAAATAACCGTTGTAAAGACAAATATGTGCTACCAAATCTCAAGAGAATTGAAAATAAATCTTGCTGCAAAATCTCTCCTTTATATAAAATGTCATTCAAAGAAAGACATGATGTTGTTTTGGAAGAGGCATTAAAAACCACCTTAAGTTTCGTAGTTTTACTCTCGGGGCGAAATACTTCAGGATGAGATAGAAAATAAGACATATTTGTTTCAAGGGGGTCAACTACTAATTTCATGTGTTTTAAGTCAATATATTCCTGTAAGAAAGATTTATAAAGAGTTTGTAATTCATTATATTTCGAAAGTTTTTTCCAAAATTTATTCAAACAAATTTAGCCATGAACCTTGAATTACCTAAACAGTTTGGATCCTTTTCAAAGAGTAATTGTACAACATAGCACCCTACTTCACTGCGATAATGAGTGGTTTAATATTGAATCACACACACAAATTTCTTCTTCTAAACTATATTCCTTGGATGATTCCTCTACTGTTTCAATTTCCTAAAATGCCGGCAATTGTTGATTAAGACTATCTGAATTTATTTCCGAATTAATTGCTAAACCGCAATATGATTTTTCCTCAAATTTATCGGAGCTCCCTACAACAATGTACCTGAAAATAGTCTCTTGAAACAGCCTTTTTTTGCATGGGGATCGAAATTGATTAGGTCTGAATAATTCAAAAAAAAAAAAATAAGCACCGAATAAGCAAATTTATTTTTCCTGGAATACCAAAATCTTTACCCGCGAGGTCAATGTTCGAAGGAATTTTTATTTTAGATGCAGCCATGCGATGGATAGATGTTGTAACAATATATGGGACGATTAATAGATCTAATGCTGTTGAAAAATTTCCATTTTTGCTTTGAATTACTGCATTTACTTTCTGTTTAACTTTAAGCGTTATTTCCCCTAATCCCAAAACAGATGCGTTTACTTTTTATTTTTTCAGTTTATTAACCAACCTTTGTCGAATGAGGGAAAGAAGAGAACCTGACTTCAAGATCACCTTGCAGGGGGACAGCCGACCGTCTGCCCTTTTTGTGTAAGCCACTGCGGTGGAAGTAAAATGTTTTTCTTTTTTTTCTTCTGAGGAGTTCGTAAATGTATTAGAGTGTTCTGGGGTTAGGGACCTTTGCACTTCCGCTGGGGTGTGGAGCTCATTAGCGAACGTTTGCAGGGGTGAAGGAATCGCTTCAAATATATGCAATAATGTATGATGACGCTTCGTACAAACGGAACACGAATTTTTAGATTTGCAATCTTTAACTTCATGGCGTTCCTTTAACAATTAATGCACAAATTAAGGCTTTTTATATGATTAAATATATCTGATACTTTCATACTTTGAGAAACACTGCACTTATAAATCAAATGAGGCAGTTTACAGATAACACAAGAATTTGAAGAATCATTCGAATTAAGAAAGTTTTTACTTTGATTGAAGGGTACTTGTTTTAGTTTATGAGTAATAGGAGCAGAACGATTAATGCTATCAATAGTTTGGCTTCTTTTTTCTAAAAACATTATAAATGTATCTAATTCAGGAATTTGATTTGAATCAATAGATTGTTCAAACTGTTAACGAGTTTCTAGATCTATTTTTTTTTTCAGAATGATATTAAGCAATAAAAGATCTGATAAATTATTACGTTCAAAACCTAGGAGTTTTAATGCTCTAATATTTTTTTAAAAAATATCTGTCATGGATCTTATCTGATAGCTGATTTATTTGTTAACTTTTCTATTTCTAATTTAGCATTAATATGAGTTTCAGTTAGGAGGCGCTTATTTTCAAATCTAATTTCTGATGTGCTTTGATGAGAAATTCAAAGGAATCGTCAACTGTTTCAAGTAGTTTGGCGTCACCTTGTAATGACGCTTTCAAATAATAAAGTTTTTGTGACTCGTTCAAGTCATTATTTTTAGTTATAATGTTATCCAATTATGATTTAAAGCTAGGCCATTCGTCGTATCTACCTCTAAATACCGGTAAAGGTATTTCCCGAAGTTTTATTTCTAATTTCAGTTTAAAATTAGCTTGAGATATTTCATTTTCACAATTATGAACAGAACTAAGAGAAGATTTAGCAATTAAAGAATTGAAAATATCTCTAATTCTTACCTCCAAATCCTCTAGTCTGTCCTCCATTTCTTGTAGGTCAGCTTCTATTTCTGCTAGTTCAGAATCACTAATGTCTTTGTTTTCATAGTACTGACCCTTTAATTCATCAATCTTTTTGTTCATTTCTTGGACACGTTTCAGTTAATTATCAAGTTTTGTAGGAGTACAATTGCTTGATTCTTCAATGAAAGTTTCTAATTTAGTTACGGTGCTTTTGACTGCATGCTTCGATCTATTTATCTATTTTTTTCCAGCTAGATGCTCCAAAAATATGGTGTTGTGTTAATCTAATGTTCGTGAGAAAACGCTGGTACGGGTTTTAATAAGAACAATGCGACTATTAGACTGTAATTTGGTTTATTACGAGACGGTGCTATTCGCACGCTGTTCCAAGATGGAAGCTACAACAACAAGTGGTGCGGAGGGTTACATCAAAACATTGGTGGAGTGTTCAGCCGATGGAGGGCATTCGAGACAAAAATAGATACAATTACGGACAGAACACTTTTTTTGGACTGTATCAATGAAATGAACAACTAACTAAAAGAAATGATTTTTAATCCAAAACATTTTTACCGAATGAGAGGGTCTAAGTGAACTTTTGGTTTTAGTTCTCTTTTCACCAAAACATACTTTTTAAGATTGAAAAAAGGCCATTCTTTGAGGATTTTTTTTATTAAGAACATTTATAATATCCGTGCACCACACAATGTACCACACGGGGACTTTCAACACAAAGGAAAGACTACAATACAAACATCCGTGCATTCTCCGGGATTCGAACCCAGGCCCTACGGCACCGCAGTCAGCGTCACTAACCACTATACCGAATGGGCAGCATTCTTTGAGGTTTGAGCATAAAAAATGTATTTTAAATGTACACAAAGCTGTTTTTGTGGAGTTTGAGACAAAGAACTATTTGTTCGGGGGTGGGGAGAGGGAGGGAGAATAACTGTATGATACGTAAGCGCCTTTTCCCGCTGCTTTCCACGCACTCCTTCTGCGGGACCTCGTCCGCTGAGTATGATGATCGGAGTTTATATTCGTACGCTGTGTACTCTTTTTTATTCTTAATGTTTGTATGTTTAATAAACTGTGATGTCCGAATAATGGAGAATTCATTCAACATAGAACAACAGTTTTAAATAAAGATATGTTATACCTCTCATTTGTATAATTTTTTATTTAGTTAAAAAGATACCAATCTTGGGATGGACTAGAGTTTTGTTTCGTCTTTGCATACTCTTTACAAGCACAGTTTATTCACTGTACAAAGGAATCTTTCAGTGATGTCAGTGCAGGTTTATCCACTGAGTGCTTGGGGAGGACGCCCAGGGAATCTGCCAGTACCAAGGGGGCCTGTAGATCTTCTGCGCTCAGGGCATGAAATGAGCTTAAACCGGCACTGAGTGGCGTACATAGACTGTTTTTAAACGAGGAATTTACATTTCTAAAAATAGTAGATTAAAGCATTGAGGTGTAATTGTTATGGGGGAAAAAAACTAAGAATATCTTAGAATATGGAATAGGTTTGAGCCCTCAAACCCTCCTTTGTGTATGCCAATGGAGTTTTTCAATGAACCTAAAAAGTTTTTGAACATAGCATTAGTGGTAAGGGTATAAATATTGTTTAATATAACTCATTTAAGATAAAAAAAAAAGAATGCAAGCTAAAGAATACAATGTCAAGCATGTTTTTGAATCCATTTTTTTAGAAGAAAATATTTTGAACCAACAAAGAAATTCACACGAATAATTTAGGGTAGTTTTGAAGCACTTTATTACCATTGATTTTGGAAAAGAAATAGTTTAGATCCAACATTAGATCGTTTCATTGTCACACTAATTGTTTGACCAGCATTGGATAGTTTCATTTCAGGTTACTCTTCGATTTTGATAATTTTTTTCTTATCTGGTTATAATTTTCAACTTTTTAACAACCGATTGTTTTTAACAGAGCTTATTTTAAAGGGTATTATCATTGTTTTAAAGGATTCTATATGACCCCTTTCTCTTAGGAAGTTTTCATGCAAATATTAGAAAACGATTCATTATACGACTAAAAGCTAAATAACAAATGAAGTATAAAATAAATTTAAACATTGCTAAAATAATTACAAAAAAAAAAGAAAGAAAGAAAAAAGCATACAATTTTTTTATTTGCGCTAGTTACTCTACCATTCCCTAAAGAAAATTATTTTTAGCTTACGACATAGAAGTCAGAATCCCGATTTTCAGTCATGCGCTTTAAGTTTCGTTTTTGTTATTGTTTTATGAGTAGAATAGTGAGGGATTCTTCATCACAGGTGTAAATAAGAATGGCTGTAGAATATCATCGTGACCTCATGAGTAATATACCAAACAACAGAGATGCAGAATACTCAATCGCAAAAATGAGATGGAGAATGCTTGCCAGGGTAAATAATTTTCTTTACGATCTAATTTGTTTCTGATTTTGGCTTAAAATGCGCTATTTTGAGGGGAAGAAAGCAGACAAAGTTGCTTCTTAGTAGAAGAATTGTATCAAAATTTTTTATGGTAAAGCGGGTTGAATAATATTTTACAGCGCATTTTTTAAAATTTTAGACTAACTTGGCTAATTTTTAACGTCAGATTAGTTAAAAATCTAATAAAGAAAAACGAACTGTTGGCGCAATTTGGTGCCATTTTTTCCTCCATCGCCAAAGTTATGAACTAAACCAAGATTTTATCTGTTTTGATACTCAAACTGTTTTGATGTGCAGATGGCATAATAGTAAATACTGAATAATATAACAATGAACAATACAAATTTCAGTATATTTTTAAAAAAATTTTGCGTTTAGCAAAATAATGAAACATTTTAGTGTTATGAAGTTAGAATTGAATTATAGAAAAATGCTGATAAACATTTCTCTATAATTTATTTTAACAAAGCATTTAAAATAAGGCAAGCTTCATGTAGTAGAATTGGGGATAAGTTTCATATTTTATTCAATAACTTTTTTAAATGAAACAAAGAGTTGTATATATTTTTAAAAAATAAAACGTAAAAAGAATGTAAAAACTGCTAAAGTTCTTATTTGCTACAAATGATGTATGTTGTCTATGGTAAAAATTGTATTTATTTGAAGCTGAAAATTTGTAGATAAAAAAGGACTTTTTTTATTTCTTTGGATCAGAAATGTTCAAATATAATTTTTAGCAATGTGTATGACTTATAACATGAAGAATTACTGAAATGTGTATTGTGAGCTAATGAACAATATAATGATATAATATATTATGTTGGTGTTATGTTAATGTCATACAAAAATGTAGATAATGTTTATATGAAATAAGTAAATTCCTCAGAAAGTACTACATTATAACAATGCACATTGCTGCCTAACTTTTTAAGTGTGATAAAAATGGGAATTTTTTGATACATTGGTGATAATTATTGTAATTTGAATTAAACTGTTCATGGTCCATGTAAATAGTTATAAAAAAATTAATTAGAAATCATGTTCGATTAAATTAGTTTTTTTAAACCATATTATATCTTTAAATTTGTGTAAAAAATATGTAAAAAAAGGGTTGAATGTATACCATTTTAAAAACAAAGGTTTACTTTTCATTAGAATTCTAATCCTTTTGAAGGAAAATTAAATTTCCTTACAATCACTAAGAAGTATGTATTACCGCTCATTTACATTGCTGTTTTTGTGCATTCCTTACCTTATAAACATGGATAGTTAAGCATAGAATTGCATCTCTCATGACATGGTCAAATTTTAATTCTGCTCAAGGATCTTATCCTGCATTATGTTTTTCTCCGAGACATTAATCTAAAACTGAAATAAAGTCATAGTTGACTTTTTAAACCAACTATTCTTTCTTATGGACTTTCTAGCTATGGTTTCTGATTTTCTAGTTTTTTTTTTTCTCTTTTTGAAAAATACCGGAAATGTATCGTCATTTTTGGAAATGCATCAAAACTTCGGAAAATCTTATAACAACCTATTTTTAACTGTATTTATAATAATTATATAAAATAGAGATCATAAATTCCAAAATTGATACTTGTTTTTATGTTGAGCTAAAAAATATGTTAATTATTAATTTTAAAGTAGTATGATTAAAGGAAACGTAAGCAGCCTATGCTTTTATCACTCAACTTAGTTGATTGCTAATGAAATAAAAAAATTGTTATAATTAAAGATTTTGCAAATTTAAAAATCTCCAAAAAGTTTTACATTTCAGAAGGAGCTATCAAAATTAATGTTCTTTTTACTGACTGACATGCATTATTAATTTTTCTTATGTTTCTATCAAGAAATAAGTATTGATACAATTACTTGAACATTTATTTGCTGCTGGAGTAATGATCACGGGCATTAAAAATATGAACTATTATCTTTAGAAGATTTATTTGTATAACTGATTTTTTGTGTATGGAATTACTATATTTTTGTTACATAAATGTAGTTAAATGTTAATTTAAGAATCTCACTCAAAAGAAGAATAAGTTATAAATAAGGAAATATTTGTCAATAATTGGCAATATTTTTTAAACATTTTCTTCCTTATGTGGTTTTGGGGTTTATTCTCTTCTTCTAATTGTTGATTCAATTAAATAGCTTATGCTGAAAACAAGTATCCAAATTGGAAAATAATAAACTAACAAATTAAATAACAGTTTTAAGTATTAGTACGTACATTAGCCACATAAATTAAGAAATCAGAACTTTATCAGATTGGTTTTGCTGGTAAACTACATATGAAATGATGTTCCTTGAAAAACTAAATGATTTTTGTTAACAAAACGATGTTTGACAGACATACAGCTACTGATCAGGACAAATAGTTCCATATAACTATTTACACTTTCTGTCTGCAAGCTGGAAAAATTCTTTCCTACCCTACATGGTGTTACACTTTCTCTTATTACACCTGTACCCTCTGCTGGGCATTCCTACAAATGTTTCTCCTACCGAGTTCGGGCTCAATAATCACTATTTACAATTGTGTGGTCAGCTAAAATATATGTCAGAGGTCATAATCCAGATAAAAATAGCTACCTCACTAGTTATTTCAGCTACATATCATTTACGAGAATTCCCAGAACCAAGTATAACTCCTGGGAATACAGAAAGTTTGAAAATCTTATGATTTCCCAAGAAATAAACCCTATTTCTAACATGATGCTTATTTGCTCCTCTTAGTATTTCCAAATAAAATCATCAGTCATTTCTTCTCTTTGGTATTCTTTGAAATTAAATTTTTAGCACTGCATCATTGTATTACAGGTATTTTCTGATGTCCTCCAAAAATGATTAAAAATTGATGTAAATTGTACTTTTCAGTCATACTGTTCAGGAAAATTATCTAAAGGCAAACTCTCATGTATTGCATATTTTTGTGTGTATGCCAAGAATTTTTGGATTTTTTGAAAAATGAATGTAAGGGGTCAGCTTATATATAGACCCACATTTCTCAAAAAAAAATGTAGTGCAGAAGAAATAGTTTTTATATTTTCCATTAGCCATATGTGGAAGCAAATTTTAATATTTTAAACTTTTTGGGTGTTTTGAATGGAACTTTTGTTCTAAAAGAAGAAAAATCCTTCAAAATCAGTGTCAGAATTCAAATAGCTTGTAAAATTTACATTTACTCATTGGGATGTCTGAATGCATATGATCATCATGCTGTAAATTTTTTCTCCAAAGCTTGAAATGTAGGTCGATCATATGCTATATATGAATTTCTCCTCCTGCTTGTTTTCCCAAACAAACAAAAATGGCACAGGTATTGTACAAGATTACAAATGAATAGGAAAAAATGAATTAGCTGCTGATAGCATTATTAAAAATAAATTTATTGTCATTAGTGTTTTACTTTACAGCAATTTGATTAGAAAATATTCCACTTATTTTGCCTACTTGACAATAGGTGACATATTTGAAAGAAAAAAAAAAAAGAACTTTTTTGGGTTTAACTTATATAAATGTTAAAGGTACTTATGTATTATTGCAACTGTTTTGTCAACATTATATGAAGCAAAGCACATGATTGACAATTCAACAGTACGACACATGCGAAATCGGGGTTGCCAATTTGGCAAGTTACCTTGAATGTTGGCATTGTTGGGATAATAAGTACCATTTTAAATTTTGGATAAATTTTAAAAAAAAGAAATGTATCATTTCAGATATATTTTTAAATTTTTTCATATGTTTTAAACGAATATTTGGCATAGTATAGCCAGAATTAGTCCTTGCACCATAAAGCTCCACATTCGCACAGTCACTCGCATTTTTCTAATTTATACGTGTTCCTTAATGTCATTCTTTAAAAAAAATTTGCATCTATGGTTATAAAAATAAAAGAATAAATAATTTTGAGAAATTGCTATTGTAGTGAAATCAAACTGTTATATACATGGATTAAAACCATTTCATGGAAACTTTTACATTGAGATCTACCTGCCTTAGAGAAAAAGCAGTCCAATACAAAATTGTTGTAAAGTATTTTTCAATAATTTTTAATAAAACTTTGGACAAGAAGTATGTTCAAGTTTTAAGAATTTCATCTATTATACCTTTTCGGTCAATTAGTAATCTCCCCCCCCCTTTTATGTGTGTTTAATTTTGGATATTTTATTTAATTTTTATTATGCTTGTATTTTTTAGATTTTTCCTTCTCTTAATCTAATATACCTTCTTTTGCATAATTTTTTAAAACTTTTTTTTGTATATTAGGTACATTTATCATTTGTATGTGTGTGTGTTCTGGTTTATAACCATTGTATTGGACTCAACTTACTTTTCAAATTATATACTGTGGTACATTGTGTGTGAGAAAGGTTATAACTTCCTGAATTAAAACACATTTTTTAAATTTAATTGCATTGTACAAATGGGTACAGTTTTTGTATCCTATTAGTTATTTTTTTATGCCGGATAGCAAATAGAGACCTGCTAAGTAGGTTATGTAATAGGAATAATTTGTGTTTTGCATTAAAATAATATAAATTAGTATTAACTCAAAGTAAAATAAACTGATTATATAATCACACATGTAGTTTTATTGCTAGTTCTAATTTGGAAATAAAACTGCTGAACATCATTAAATTAGTACATAAATTTTGCCATGTTTGGATTATGTATTGTCAAGGAACATCATGTGATCATAACTCTGTCTTGTTTGTGATGAATTACAGAAATGCGGTATGTTTTTTTCTTAGGATAAAAGTGCTGTGATTCAGAAAATTTGTTATCAGAATGTTTTTTGTTCGTTTGTTTTAGCATTTATAGAAAGAAGGGGGGAATCAACAGTTTGATCACGTTAAAAAAATTATTTGTTTTAAAAAAATTTATTTTTTATTTTTATGGTGTTAGAAGTTTGCCAGAAAACCAGCTTACATGTTGGAAAGTCATGTTTAAATTTATTTATTTCTTAAATTTATCATATGCATCTGTACTCAAAGTATAAGGAAAATAATTTCTAAGTAAAACTTCTATAGTAAAGCTATCAAAGTTTTACTCTCAAGTTTTTAGATACTTGGGAAGTAGAAGTTATCATAAATGTTTTAATCTAAAATTATGCATGAAATTAAAAAAAAAAAACTAATTCCTTCACTTTCTGATATTTTTTATTTTTATTTAAGGCATTACATGAAGGTAGAATTCAAGATTCACTTGGATTTCCTGGTTCTGTTCGCCAATTTTCAACATTTGGTTTGATTCACATGATGCCCTCAGATGATGTTGAAAATGATAATTCAAAAGACAGATGGCTTCTGTGCTCCTGTCTCGAAGAACCGAGGTTAAAATTGAAAATTAGGTAAATATGATACATTTAACTATATTTGACATTTTTCCTGTTAAATTCATATGCTCTTTTATTTTTCAAATTCATTTTTATATTATAGTTATTAAATACACTGTAACAAAGTGAATATTATAGATCATGAAATTAGTAATCAATTATGAAAAAAAAAAATCTGAATTTTATTTTGGACTATTAATTTTTTTTGTCATGAATTCATTGATTGTGTAGTTAAATTTGCATTGTTTACTATATATATATTGTTCATTGATTAAAGTTTAGGAATTAATAAAATAGTGATAGTTTAGGACATAATTAAAGGAAAAACAAAAAATTTCTTTCAACATGTTTAAAGTTCCTTTAGCTAAATTTTTGCTGCTCTCACACATACATGTGTTAATGAATGCCTTTGAAGAATTAATCTTCTTTCTAAAGAAATGTGGTTGAATTATAGAATTTGTAGTTATGTTGTATGTTAATAACCTATTTTCTTCATTTTGTACCTTAACTTGTTTCTAAATGAAATATATAATAAAAGAACAAATGATATAAATAAAATACATAATTAAATTTGAGTTACCTATTTTTAAACATTTCCAATGTTAAAAAAGGTTACAAAGGATGTTAGAAGGGATTTTTCATTATTTGGTCACCTAGAGAAGCTTAGTGATAATGACTGATTAATTCATGAGTTTAGTAAAATAAGGAAAAAATTGTATAAGAGTATTGACTGATATATATATATATATATATATATATATATATATATGTGTGTGTGTGTGTGTGTGTGCATTATTATAATGAATTTATGTATGTTAAAAATGGTAAATATAATCCTGAAAAAAATGTTTTTCCTGTTATTGCTTAAGTTTTTTAATGTTTTGATTTAGTGAAATTAATGATGCAAAAATTTAGCTTATGTAAAACATTGTTATTATTGTTTAAAACTTTATTATATTGTAGTAATGAAATATATCATAGATGCTAATATAATTTTTATTAGTAAGCATGAATAATTTCTTTTCATCACTTATAAACTTTTGTAGTACCATTAAAATTTAATTTTGTGATAAATATTTATATATGTTTCATTCTATTCTTTCATTACCTATTTAGGTATGTTTATCAGTATTTTCAATTATTGTTAAATACAGTCTGTATTTTTTAATTTTTTCTAGATTATTATCTGGTAAAATTACAACTGATGAACTGACAGGGTTCGATAACACTGGTAATATATGTAAGTACTCTTATTAATTTATCAGAAATATAAATAATTTTCTATTTTTTTCTTGCATGACAAGATTAAAGTGGTGTATAAAATTAAAATACTATGTTGCTACTAATCTCACTGCTGATAATTAAATCCAACTTCAACATCTTTTTCAACATTATATAATCAACATCATATAACCACTGCAATCAATCAAGGACATTCCTCTTCCCACCCATTTTTACTCACTCCTCCTCACTTCTGATTTATCTGTAATATATTTCTCTACTTTGTCTGAAGGTATTGTAGTACTACACATATTGAAATGGTTCCTTCTATCTCCTGAACCCCAAACTATGTGGACTGAAACATTAAAAAAATCTAATAATTCTTGTTCTGTCACGAAGTATAAATGAATGAAATTAAGATTTTTTTACATAAATTCATTACCAATTCTTTCTTACTAAAAATAAAAATTATAGGCTTAAGATGTTGCAAAAAAAATCTAAGCAATTTCTTTTTTACCAGTATTAATAATTAAATGCATTTTAACTATCAGAAAAAGGTATGTCAAATAAATCAAAAGAATTTTTATACTTCTTACAAAAAATTAAAATATTTAGTTAAACTTAGCATCAACTTTATTTTAAAAGGTGTAGTACTTCTATTAATATGGCTAAGATTCAGCCACTATTCTAAAAGAAGAAAGAAAAAAAAATAAATGATGAAACTTGGAAAAGAAATATATCAGCTTTTGTTTGCTTAATACAATTTGATGTTTTTACAATTAACTCAAATAATAAAAATTTATCTTTTGTTGTGTATTAATACATTTTAATTATTCAAAAATATATGTGTGAGGAAATTGTTTATTATAAACTGACGTGTGTGGATTGACCTAAAATACTACTTTGCAGTTTTACTTTATTTTAACATTTTCCTGGCAGTTGGCATATTAGTACATCTTTTAAAGTCAAAATTTAGTAGTAATTATTAATCAAAATTCAAACTAATTAACTTAATTTATATGTACTAAATTATGTATGTTTTAAATTACTTGCTTAAATAAATATTAAATTTTGAATTTGTAAAACATATAAATATGTCTATGGCCAGTTAGGTGTTAAATTATATTAAAATAAAGGGATTTTAAGATATTTTAATAGACATAAAGGAAGCTTTTAATATAATTAATTATACCTTATTATTTTTTTTTTCATGAAATGATTTCATTGATATATTTCCCCCCAGGTGTATGGCCATCAGAAGAAGTTTTGACATATTACTGCATGAAGAACAAAGAACTCTTTGGGTGAGAATAATTTTTCAATGTTTGATTTTGTGTAGATAATAATTATTATTGAAAAATATTATCACTTCACTGTGTATATCTAAATATCATGGGTTTTGTAAAAAAAGTTTTACTTTTGTGAGTGAGTTGAATAAACTTGATTTAAAATGAGAAGAGGCAAACCTTTGTCTTTCTTTTCAATGGATTAAACTTTTAGTGATTTTCATTGTCGATTTGGATTTTAATTGAATGGATATATATTCTGTTCATTGTGTGTTAATTCAAATAAATGATGATAAATTTGATCTTCTAAAACACATAGGATTATTTGATCTAGTATTAATTAAGTAGTTTTAACTGCAATATCCTAGATTACTTTAAAATCCTTCTTTTTTGTATTTTGAAAAATAAAATATTTTTCACAGCTGTATGGTTTTTGAAGTAAGAGAATGAGATGTTTTTTCAGGTGTGTCCTCTTTTGAGGTGTGTTTAAAAATGTGTGATTTGTTGCCATTAGCCCTGTGTAGCATTTATTTTCGAATGAATTTGAATCAAACTAAACCAATATTCTGTGATCTTTTATTGCTAAAGGGTGATAACCTGGCTATTAGAGTGAAAACTTTGTAATTGTAGGCTAGTTAGTTTGAGTTTACTCTTTCTGACCTTCATTTAGCAAACTAATGTATGTTGAATCGGCCACAATGTAGTGTCCATGTTTCAGCATGATATCAAAATAAGGTAAGACGGTTGCCTGCTCACGTTTCATCCGTGATGCTTGATCATTGTTCAGAAATATGAGGTTCATCACTAGTAGTACTTATGTTGCTTCAATTGTGACATTACAAAATTCATTGTTAAAAGAATTAATATGTTTACAAGTAACTCAAATATGTATCTCTTGGAGTTTATTTATGTGGATTTTAAACTATTCATTTCTTAAAATAATAAAAATTCTTAAAAGAAGTTTTGATGTGATAAAAATAAATTATTCTAATAACATTATTTTTCCTATATTTTTGATACAGAGGAAACAGCGTTTGTGAACTTGGAGGTGGTATGTCATGTTTAAGTGGATTAGCAGTAAGTAAATTCTTTAATATAACTCAATTTTATCAGATTTTAAAACTTCAGATAGGTGAGAAAAAAAACCATTTGTTCTTATTCAAATTCTCTCCATCATTGCTGTAATTAATTATTTTATTCTATTTTAAACCTATTAAACATTTTTAAAATCTCATTTGTGCAACTATTTATTTGTTGCTCAAGGCAATGAAGATAAAACTTACACACACAGTATCAATTTGTCTTAATTATTAATGCATTGAATATCAGTACTACTGATGGAATTAGTATCCTTAAGCATTAGTAAATTGCTGTATTCAACATAATTAAGTAAGAAAAAGAGTTCTTTGCTGTGTAATGCAACAAAAATGATTATCTTAGTTATTGAAAAATTGTGTCACACAATTACCTAGTATGAACATTTTTGTGATTAAAGGCAGTTATAATAATAATAAAAAAAAAATAACATTATATGTTCCATTATATATATATTTTAGTATTGTAAAATTGTATAGTGTTAAAGTTGTAAATGAATGTCTTTCCTTTATATTTTTTGTTTTAAGATTAATAAATACTGTGTACACATAAATCTCAAATAAATTTTTTAAAATTTATATGATATAACCTGACTTCTATAAATTAAGTGTTAGGTAAAATCAGTAGAAATAAAAATTAAAGCATCAATTACTGAAATATTGCACATAAAGATGGAAAATGTGTTACTGTAAAAAAGAAAATAATTTTTTTATAAAGATGGAAAAATATTTAATTTTCATAATTTGCACAAGGATGTTGCATTTGGATCATTATCAAAGTTGCTAAAAGTAAATAAATTACTTAAAATTAGACCACCTTAGACCTTAACACAAATTACAGTGATTGTTCATGCTGCCATCAACCATGCTAGAAATAGCATTAGGGCAGGTTCCGATTTCCCAAGATTGACTAGAAGAGTGAAAACTTTGAGGAACAACACACCCTAGGACATCTCAAAGCTTTTCATTTGGATTAAGATGAGGAATAGGCTCCCTACGAGAAAAAACTTCACTTACTCACATATTTTTGGTATTTATCATTTATGTTTGCTTGATGTGAACTTGTATTATCATTCTTAAGGAAGACACCAGGAGCAATTGCTATAACATAGTCTAATTATATGGTCTAGAACAGGGATACTCAACCTTTTTTCCTGCCGGGCCGCATACGTATGTTAGCTATTTCATGCTGGCCACATACATATGATAGCTATTTCACGCGGGCTGCAACATGAGAAAAGAAATGCTTTAAGATTACATAGAAAATTTAAAATGTGGAAATCAATCAAAATATTAAAACTCTTATTTTGTTTTTTTAAATTATTATTTTTTATATTTTTTATTTTCGTCACTGGATTTTTTTAAAATTGGAAGCATTTAAGAATCACTCTTTCACAATTTCTGTATCAGTAAACGATTTCATACAATTACCGATGATATAACAAATTTCATAGGGTGCTTTTGTTAATGCTGTGATATTACCACGGACAAAACACTTTTTTGTTGTAAAGATTATTAGAAAATTTTTATTTACATCATCTCTTGAAAGAGATCTTTGAGGAAAAATGTCATTGAATGATTTCTGTTTATTGGTATTTTTTAAATAGATTTTTGTGACAAATCAAACAATTACTGAACCATGCTTGTTTTTCACTACTAAATAGTCTCGAAACAATTTATTTTCTTCGAATATTTTTTGCATGCAAGATATGAAAGATAGTTTAAAATTAGTTACATTCATAAAATGGTTGCTACTCCCTTGTTGTCTATTATCACTAATAAGAAAAAAATATTAATTAGTACCCATACAACATCAACAGCAAAAAGCAAAATTGATAAATTTGATTTTTTAACAAAGATTTTTCCACCTAATTTTCATAAATAAATGCATTTCTCAGAACAATGAGCCATGACCGTGCCACTTAAAAAGGTCCCACAGGCCGCAGGTTGAGTATTGCTGGTCTAGAACTTCATCCTGATACTGTGAACCCATAACTGATGAATAATATGGTATGATTTCTCATTAAAATTCCAAACCACACCATAACACTATCATGTCTGAATTTATAATGTGTTTGGCCTGATTGTGTGTGTCTTGTTCTCTTCAAACCTTTACATGCTTATCTTCTGATTTTAGGGAAAATTGGACATTGCACTAATTTGAAACAGTCCTATTGACAGGATCAGGACACAGCTTTAATCTTGTTCCTATGGATTGGATGGTTAGGAAATACATTGTATTTGGACATTCCTCCTTGGGGAGCCTTCAGCATTCAGTACTGACAGATATAATTTTACAAAATTATGCTGTAACTATTGATATAAACCCTTATGTTGCTTCTGAATGTGACATTAATTTATAACCAGCCATTAATGGATATAACAATTGGGGAAGCTACCTATCAATTTTGCTTAGCTACTGCAGCAATGTACTAATCATGTAGAGAGGAATATAAAAACCTCTGGGCAGCCAAACACAAGTATCTGGCTAACTGTTTTATTTGCCTGGAATTGTTTCCATAATGTAAAAATTGCCAAATGATCAACACCAAAGAAAAGAGCAAACTGTTTTTTTATTTATTCTCGTGCTTTAATGCGTCTAATAGCATGGCAGTATTTTCCATCTGCCATTCATCTTCTTTCAGCCATTTATAACACAAATATCATTGGAAAAAAAAACTCAATGAAACTCACAAGTACTTTGTATCAGCACTTGAATGCATATCCTCAAACACTTCAGAATCCTTGTTTCTTTGATATCTGTCTCATTTGCTTCAGTTTGGATTGTCAACTGCGATTGGCTGTAATGTGCATGTGATATTCCATTTATTTTTCCAGTGATTTTAGGCATTTAAATTAAAATACACTTTTAAAAATTATACATTGTATGCTTAACTTTAGCAAGTCATCTGTATTGTTGTGTATAAAAAAAATTCCTTTTAAATATTAACCCCTTTGGGATGAACGTCGCATATCCGCATCAGCATGAAACATCGACAGTTGCCTAGCGTCACATATCTAAGCCACACACTTGGAACGTTTTTTAAGCTCAATATTTTGGCAATAGATGGCATTATATGTCCATAAGGTTTGAGATACATGTAGATCTGACCATCTCGAAATGAGAGAAATATTACTCACATACACCTGATTTTTGTTTTATAAACATGAGGGGAAGGGAATGTTTCTGAATTGAATACTTTATGACTGCTCTTCAAATGAACACATGGTTCTCTTGTTTATAGTGAAGATGGGAGGTTTATTTTTGCTAGAACAGTTGGTTTGGGTTTGCAGTGTAGTTTTTAATGAATAATTAGATCTGGTAGACAAAAGTATTATTTTTTTCTTTTACAAAGTCAAAGCATTGAAAAGGTTCAACTGAACTTGGAATATCAGAATGATGCAAAATTGATTCTAAATTAAAATCTGAGAGGTAGTGATAATGATATTTCAGACATCTGTATGCCGATTACATCGATTTAGGCTTAACTACACAAAACCCTCCAGCCATGGCGGTACACATGCATTTGTGTCTTTCATCCCAAAAGGGTTAATCAATGATCTATCATCATAATTGTGTGATATAATTCTTTCTTATTTATAAAAGAGAATAAATACATTATACTTAATGTGAAGTGTACATTATGCATTACTAGTACTTATATGTAAATATTTAATTTTAAAATTTATATTTTAATTCTAATAATTTATATTTTAATGTTTTTATTGGCACTATCGAATTTTATAGGTAGATATTGGATTGTATATTGGTAAATTTTTACTAATAGTGTTAAGATTTATAATATAAAAAATTACAAGCATCAATAATTTTAGGTTGCTGCGACTGCTGGTGCAAAGGAAGTATTTGTCACAGATGGAAACAAGCGCTGTGTTGAAAGTATCCTTTTGATATATAAGCAAATCTAAAAAACTATATTGTTTCAATTAGTTGTCCTGTTTAAAGCAGTTCTTAACATAAATATATTTTTATAAGCGCAGAAAAATTGAATGACAGTCTGATTGTTGAATTTAAAATAAAACACACACACACACATTTTATTGATACTCAACTATTAAATGTTATATTCTAATGGCCACATGCAATTCCTTATCAATATCCATCTATTTTCCGCAGATAAGATGTTAAAATAGATTGAAGCAGTAAGCCACAAAATTAAATCAAATGTATGAGATAAAGATCTAAGCTAATTTTGTAATACAATAACTATCCTTTTTTTATTTATTTTCTCAGCTTTTCTGTTACAACATTGCATAGCATTGCACTTTAAACTTAAAAATCTATTCGATTCCTGTATGGGTAATATAATAATGTATTATGCTTCTTCTTTTCTTGTTTCTTCTTAATTGATGTTAAGGAATTTTTAAGTTTTATTAAGATGATCTTATATGTGGCTATGATAACTAAGAGGTAATGATTTTAAATTTGTGGCTGTTTTTTCTGTCACGTCACATATTTAAATCTTGGTCCCACTGAAGATCTGCTGTGTAGAGGAGCAGGGCCAACTGGGTCCGGGCTTCGTCTCATTCTTGATTCAGCCTTAATAAGATCATGATTCGAATAATTTCAACAGTCAAATGTTTTTTTGTTGTATTCTCTGAAAAAAATGGGAATTTCGAACAATATGTCAACTGGCTACATGTGATGACCATTGTTCATATATAGACCTAAGCCTACCATCATTACTCCTTCATTTAAAAGGTTCCAGTCGGCTGAGCCGGTTTGTGCGATTGTAAGTTATGCACATTTGTTTGCTTCAGGTTACTGTTTGTATGAGTATTTGACAATGTTTGCTATGTATTGTCTACTTTTGTCATATGTAGGGCCTGCATATGTGTCGGGGCCCAAGGCCCACTTTGCAAGAAGTCTTAAGACATCCCTGTAGAGGAGTTGTTGCATGTTAAATCTGTTGAAGTTCTTCAGCTCAGGCATCATTCTTGTGATTTGACCATTGCTTAAAGTTATGAGTTCCATCACCAAGAAATAGCCTTCTTGCTACTTCAAAGTTCGATGCTAATGTACAATTGATTTATAAAGATAACTGTATATTTTCATTTGTGTGCTTTATAATACAAATTCATTTCATAATAAACACAATTGAAAAAATATGAACAGAAAGGTGTTCGATTTGTGTAAAGTTTAATTGTTTATTATTATTTTTAAAAAATAGTAATTTTTCTATTTATATAATTTTCACTTTCAATTTTAAACAGTCTTCAATACATTTCGAAAAATTGGCAGTTTGTCTATAGTTCTCATTGTTTATAAATTGCTTTTATTAGTAAATGTGTATTAAATCCTTAACATTGTTCTTTAGATGTCCAAGGCATTATCGAACAAAACCTTCAATATTTTGGAGCCACCCAAGTTGTTAGTCGGTAAATGAAATAGTACTATATGAAAAAAATAAATTATTTTTAAAAAAGCCAAAAATAACTGCTTTTATTAGCTGTTTTTTAAAAAAATTATTATTTCAGTATGAAAATATGCTTATAGTCTCTTCAGAAATATAAAAAATCATGAACAAAATACCACAAATATTTAACTGTGCAACTCAATGACGTATTACTTTTTCTGTATTAAAATAAGAATTATTACTTTTTATTATTTGTCTATTAATGCTTCCTTTTAAAATATTTTTTTCATCCCATTTTTTAAAATTTTTTTTTAGACTTCTTAGATGGGATGTAGATGAAGATTTAACAGATTTGAAATCAAGATTTGATGTTGTAATATGTGCTGATTGGTAAGAAAATCTTTGATGAAGCATGCATATTGTTCCTTGATTTAATATTTTAGAAATAGTTATAATGAATGAAAAAGGCTATATAATTTTTCTCTTTTTATGTCAGTTAAATTTATTGAAATATATATTTCTTTTCTTCAGTTTATATTATGAGGATGGAAGGCATGCCCTTGCTGAAACTATTTGGAAAATTTTAAAACGTGATGTAAGTTTTTATATTTTAGACTACTGCTTCTAGGGGAAAAAAATTTAAACCATTTTTGTATTATTTATTCAAAGAGGCTCTTTTTAGAAATTTGTGTGATTTTTAATATTTATTTATATTGATTATAAACTAAAGTTGACTAATATAAGATTTTATCAAATCAAACTCATTTCTTCTTCTTTTTGACATTATCTAAATTTACAGTACTTTAATTTTATGTATATAAAAGCAAAATTTAAATTATCTGATATTTTAAAATATTCTTTAAATAGTTAAAAACTTTGAAATAATGTTTTTTTAACCAAAATTTTTCATTTAAATGTCCAAAATCCTTTTTTCTTTTAATCAAATATAAAAAACAAAATTATGTTTTATCATGCATTGGGATTATGCTGTTTAAGCTCAAATGAATAAATTTTGGAAGTCAAGAAATATAACACTAACTAATCTATAAAATAAAATCTAGTCATTTTATTTCACTCGTGAATTCTATTATATGCAAACCAAATGATATATTTTAACATAAATTTAATACTTATGTACATCACAAAAATTGGCTATAAATGAAAACTAGATTGCAAGTCTTAACCACTAGCACTGTATCAGCATTCCTACACAGTTTTTACTTATCTTTGTTTATCATGATTTTTATTATGGATTTGCAACTTGAGAATTTATTACAATATTGGTTTTGGCATTATTCTAATTGCATTTCAGTGTTTCTCTCTTTGTTATGACTAATTATTTCAAAGCTGGAGTAATTATGATTATTACTATCTTGGTGCACCCCCCTCCCCCCAAAGAATGCAAAGTTTATTTTGCTGTTGAAATATCTAATTAAGTTTTTAAATGAGCATTTTTAATCGTTAAATTTTTTACATTCAATGAAAAACAAAAATTCTTAAATTTTAAAAGCAAAGCATTTGTTTTGGAAATGCTTTAAAAGTACATTTAATTTAAGAATCCTGTCATAATGTTGATATAGACTATGTATTTATACCTATTTTTAGCTCAAATTTTAAATATTATTTCAGGGAGTTGCTGTTATTTTGGCTCCAACTCGTGGCAAAACCTTCCAGTACTTTATTGACATAGTAGTGAAAGATTTCCATGTTGAACGTGTTGTGTCTTATGACACTCATGTTTGGGATCTTCATTGTAGAGTATGTAACTATAAGTTTAATTGGTTTAATTTTTTTTAAAAATTCATTCGTTTTAAATTTAAGATAAATATGTACTATAAAAGTGCATACAGGCTTTAAAAACCAAATTGCCTTGTCGTGTATTAAGAGAAGTAGTCTCTACAGTCATATGGAGAAAAAAATATTATTATTATCAATTGGAACCTACTTATGTGGAAAAAGTGTTCTATGCATAGAACAGGGGCAGCCAACCTTTTTGGGAAGAGTGGCACTGTTTGATAAAAAAAATAATTATGTGTGCCACTTCAACTTTTCCAACAAACATGGGAAAGTTAAAACATGTTACTTATTATGGGAATTTTATGCAAATAGTAAATTTTTTAAGGTAAGTCTATGTAGTCAAAATTTACAAATATAATAAACTAGCCATTACCCGCCCACTTCGCTGGGTATTTCATAATGATGTACGAATACATACCACTTTTATATACAAATGTATCTAACTTATTGATATCTCCTGGCTTTAAGCACTCGATTATATTTAAAAATCATTCTTATAACTGGGGCCGTGGGTAGCCTAGTGGTTAGAGCATTGGGCTCTGGACCGGAAGGCTTTGGGTTCGATGCCCAGTGCCACCAATTACCCTCCGAGTACACACTGAGCACATGCTCGTTAAATCATTGGATCCAAAAGCCTTGTAGGCGGTCGCAGCAGAAACCACTGGTGCAGGGGGCTGGAGAATATTTCCCTCCCCTCCAGTTCTATGCTTAAATTGTGGAGGTAGAGATAGATCGCGATGCCATCTATCGTGTAGAAGTCCAACCTGTCTCAGGTTCTGGGAACTTTCATTCCTTTCCTATGGGAAGGACACACGACAACATTCTTGTAACTTTCAACTCTTGAATAAATAATTTCTAAAATTAAAGTAGACATATCTTTTGCGCACCCACTACCTCATCTCCCCAAAACGCATTTCCTCTAAACCCATTTTTAGTGGATATCCAAACAAAATAAACATGATTGTTTGCCAAATTTAAAGTCTAAATCTAATTGTACAAAAATGGAAAATGTTTGATCAATAAACCCCGTAGCCCACTTTGACAGTCAATTGCCAAAAATGATGCTTATTGGATTTCAGTTTAGCAAAGAAACGTGTATACCAAATTTCATTATTGTAGTTTTAGTAGTTCAAAAATAGGAATTTACTTTATCAATATACCCCTGTAACTTCCCGCATAGGAGACGATTTCCATAAAATACATTCTTAGTGGATCTCTATTCAACAAAAGAAACATGTTTAACAAATTTCAAGTATGTGGGTCTAACAATTTTAAAAAAAAATTTCTTCTCTATAACACTCCTCACAATTTCCTTGGGGGACTGATTGTCACAAAATCCATCCTTATAAGAACTCTACTTCATGGAAGGAACATGCCTAACAATTTTCTTGTTGGTAGGTGTAATAGTTCAAAAATGGAAATATTTATTTATAACACCCCTTACAACGCTCCTTGGTGGTTGATTTTCGCAAAACTCATTTTGTAGCAGATCTCTTCTACGTGGAAGAAACATGCTTACCAAATTTCAAGACTGTACATCAAATTGTTTAAAAACAGAAATTAATATCTATAATGCCCCTCCCTCAACACCCCTTGGTTTTTAAAAAATCATGTTTGTAGTAGATCTCTACTCCATAAAAGGAATGAGCCTACTAATTTTTAAACATTTATGTTTCATAGTTCAATTATAATGAATGCCCCTTAAGGCCTTACAAAACCCAATTTGTAGCAGATCTCTACTCCATGAAAAAAAATCTACCTACCAAATTTCAAGTCTGTAAGTCTAATAGTTTTAAAGGGGAAATAATTATATATAACACTCCGTAAGTCCCTGCGCCGCTTGGGGGTCGATTTTCGCAAAACCTCTTTTTGTAGCAAAATTCTACTCCATGAAAATACTTGCCAAATTTCAAGTCTGTAAGTCTAATAGATTTAAAACAGAAATAATGATCTATAACGCACATTAGCTAGTTTTGAGTGATATTTATTTTATTATGTTCATAGCAGAAAACGTTTATTTACAAACATATTTTGAGTTTTGTTTTTGCCTGAGACAGTCTCACTTCAATAAAATTGTAAGAAATAATTATTTAAATCTTTCTGTCAGTCCATGCAGGCCTCTGCTACAACTCCATTGTGCCATGGGTTATCCACCCCTGGTATAGAGATTAGAAGATAAATTTTTAAAAAATATCAAAATTGAACATTGCCACAAAAGGGTTGAATTTTTGAAAAAATGAAAAAAAATTTGTTTGGATGATTTTAGATTTAAACTATTTTTCTATAATAAAAGTAACCAAAAATGATGATTATCGATAAACGAGTAGCACAATGTACATCATTTCATAACCACAGCTCTCTCTCTCACCTCATACTATTGAATGAGTCTGATCCAAGCTTGTTTCCATCTTTTGCTTCATCATGTGCTGCAATTTTGCCAGTATTTTTTAAAAAACTTTGTACTAAAAGAAAGCTATTAGATGTATCAAATGTTGTTTCTTGTTACTATTTAGTAGGTGTTTTCTCATTGCAACAAATGTCAGAAAGTGCTAAAGTACCTTTTTTTTTTCTTTAATAAAAATTACTCTTTTTACATTAAAAAGCTTAAATACCTTAATACCATTCTCTTAGTGGTAGTACTTAACATAAATTTTTTTTTTCTGAGGTACAGATGAAGGGGAAAATAAAATATCTTTTCCATATATAGATTTTTAAATTTAAAAATTATATACATAAAAAATTTGAAAGAAAATCATGACAAAAAAGTAGCTTAGTCCTTTTTTTAATGTTATCTATTTAGTCTGATATTTGTTAATGATTATTAATAAATAAGTATATTAAATAGATAAATAAATAAATAGATTAATGTTATCTTTACTAATGCCACCTGTCTGACGATGTCAGATCGAGGCCCAAGAAATTCATCGCGGCAAAGGGCTAGATGTACACCTGTCGTTAGCCATAGCTTTGAGCACCATGCAGGTGACAGTACTATTTGGCTCGGTTCCACTCCAATTTTGAGGGAGATCACCCTGGGGATAGTCAGGGATCTCCTACCAACCTCACAAGAGGACTTGCGGCTATTTAGAGTACCCCCATTGCTGCAAAGGCACTATACATTTACAAACATCCATGTCTTCTCTGGGATTCGAACCCAGGCCCTATGGCACAGCAGTCAGCGTCTCTAACCACTATACTGGAGGAGAGACAAATAGATAAATATATTAAAAGTGAATATCTTCCGAGATCATACATGTAACAAAAAGCATGTTACTTTAACCCTTTAAGCGGTCAATTATTTTACCAGAAATGCTTCCAAAAAAGGCATTTTTTTATTGCATATAATTAAGTACCATACTTAATAGAATAAGAATATTAAGAATATTTTTTCCCTTTTAATGCTTTTACAACATTTTTTATTTTACAATTTTGGACACAACACCCCCTAAATGTTTGCTTTTTTCAAGTACATTCTGCATGCAGTAAAGAATGGCTTACAAGTTCTGCAAAAATTTCTCTCATACTTACTGTGAATTTTGAAGTTTACAATTTTCCAAACAGTTCAGAAGTCTTTTTGTGTATGGTACAATTTGAAGCATGGTGTAATGCAAAGTCCTACATCACAATCAGGGCAGAAATAACGTATTTCTTTTCGAGCAGCACACTGCGCATTGTCTTGCAGGTCTCAGTTTTTAATCTGTGGGAGCAATTATTTCCAAAAAGTGTCTCTCTGTCAATCTCAGAGGATTAGGCTCCGAACCTGGTCGTCCACGGTGGAAATTGTCCTGAATGATATTTTTCAATGAGATCAAGTCTAAATTCTAGTTGCGTGTTTTTTCCTCCATTTTTATGGTAGACAACATACGAGTTCCATACAGCAATGTCGAAAATATGGAAAAAAATCTTTCTGTAAAATTTTTTACCCCTTTTCTTTATAATTTCAAAAATTTTCAAATTTTGGTCCATGCGGTCTACTCCTCCCATAGTATTATTATAGTCCATGACAAAATTTTCGGTTTTTCTTTCATTTCAGAGCGGACTTGAATTTGTTCCATTTCAGTATTGTGAATTGTGGAAAGTAATGAAACTTTTTTCTTATCCATCTACTTCATCACAGTAACTTTTCCTCTCTGAAAAGCTATAATCTCTCCTTTTTTCAATTTTTTTTCTGCATTTCCTTTGGGACTTCTTTTCTCTTGAGGTTTAGTGTGCCGTATGTGTCCGTTCAACATGAAACAAGTTTGTCTGCTAATTCCAGCGAAGAATAATAATTGTCTGTTGTAAGACAGTATCCTTTATGAAGCAAAGGCTCCATCATTGTCTGGACAATTTGTGATGAAAAGCAGAGTTTAGAATACTCAGGTTTCAGAATAGTGTCTTTACCTGTATATATTATTATTGACCAGACATAACGAGAAATAGATTCACACAACATAAAACATTTTACTCCAAATCTAACTCTTTTGAGTGGAATTAATTGTTTCCATCCTAGTTGTCCTTTGAAGAGCATAAGGCTCTTATCTATTGTTACATCTCGCTCTGGTGTCACCATTTCACTAAATTTCTCATTGAGATGTTTCAGAACTGGCCAAACTTTTACTAATGTTGGGCATTCGTGATTTTGTGGGTCAAATGCTGCATTATCAGAAAAATGCAAGTAGCGGTGCAAAAGGCAGAATCGGCGATGAGACATTATTTTAGAGAAAAAAGGTGTATTAGTTGAATATCTTTTGCTCCAATAATGATCAATTCCAGGTTTCTTTACAATTCCTTGAAGTATATTGAGAGCGAAAAATACATGCAACTCTTCCACAGTAGTTTCTACCCAAAATTTACTCTTTGAGAAATGTCTTGCAACACTGGATTGGATGCACTGTTTAGCATGTTTATTTGTCTCTTCCACAATTTTACTCATGAGTGAAAAATCAATGAATGTTTCATAAAATTGTAGAACATCAGAAGTGTCGTCAAATTGTACGTGCACAGAGGGAATACCAGAAAATTTAAATCGAGGACACGGAACAGGTGGATTTTTCACATCAACCTCGGTAAAAATTCTTGCAGAACTCAAATCGTCATCTGAGGAATAATCCAAATAATTAAAAGAAATATCTGTATCAGAATGTAGTTCATCATATAACAAGAAAGTATTTTCGTCGTCTATTCCATCCATAAGATTCACAAGCATGGCATACAGTAGAACAAAAATTTCAAAGAAAAGTTCCCACTACATAGAAAACCCCGGATGAAAAGCATTTCATTTACATGGACAAGCCACGCCATCTGTTGAAAAATAATAATACTAAATAGTCTCTTTCAATAATGAAAAATGCGGGCAAACCAGAAAAGGAAAGGAGAAAATATCGATGCCCGTATGCTGTACGGGCAAGCCAGATGAGGCCAATTTTGGGTAGCACGTACACTGTACGGGCAAACTGCTTAAAGGGTTAATACTGTACATAAATACATGCCATGCTTTATTAATTATTTCAAATTTAGATTCTTTTAATATAAATATGCTTAAATATTACGTACAATTAAGCTTATAATTGAAATTTAAACAAATTTGTTTTAGCTGAAAGAAAGGGCAACTAAATATGATGAGGATCTTCATTACCCACAGATGATCATTTTGCGCAAAAATTGAATTATAAAGAAAAGGAGGTACGTATAAAAACAAATGACTTGTATAGACAGTTTTTATATATACAAACAGAAACTATATTCTTTAAATATCTGTGTAATATCAAAGCTTTCAACATGAATTATATGATAATTAATAATTTTTTATTTTTATAATACTAATTGCAAAATTCAAAAAAGTTTTTTTTTAAAATATATTTAAAAAGTTATGTGCAATAGCTAATTCTTTTTATTAGAATTTAGTTAAAATTTTCTCAATTTCTGTAATTTATTGTTTCTGAATATTTCATTTATTATGTTTTCAGACTTAAACAGATGCCATTCATTTGAACCAAACTTAGCAACCAAACTTCATATTCCATTACCATGTGTTATTATATCTATTGTGCAAATTTATACATGCCAAACTTTCGTCCATTTTATTTATTTTTATTTCATGTTGGGAATATATAGCTGGAATGAAAGTAGCAAAGTACATGAAAAGATTGTGTAAAAGTTTTATGCAGTTATTTGATATTGTAATGTCCTTAGATTTCCCAAACAATTTTAGATATTTTTCTGTATTATTGAATACAAATTTGTCATACTAAAATTCAAGCAGAAAATAAAACAGAATTTACTAATGTAATTGAAAATAAATTATTGATTAATGTGCATCTGTGCAGAATCCCTTGATTGAAAACACTTAATGAATAAGATTAAATTTATTTTTAAGACAAATTATTCAAAATAATTTTTTAAACAATTTCAAAGTGCAGTTAAAAAATTGGAATCTAGTTTCTAATTGTGTGGAGTTTTTATGTGGCTCTGAAATGTATAAATTTAAAAAATTTATATTTACTTTTCATTTTTAATTAAAAAAATATTGATAATGATGCACTGGGAATCTAATTCTATTTCATTGTTAGCATCTGAACTTAATTGAATCAAATGCATGTACAAATCATGATCATCTGGTTTAACTGATATTTACTGAAGTCCTCTTGAATTGGAAGTCATACTAATTCAAAAAACCAGTTATTTTTAAAGTAAGATTGATGTTTAAGTGTGATCAATATATTTACTTATTTATGCTGATGATTGTTATATTCCAATAGTTGTTGCTATTTCTCTGCATTTGAAATAAAAAATTTTATAGAATGATTTAACAAAAAGGTCTTATCATTTAGTATTATGTATCAGCATGAAAGTATTGGTTTTTTTTATGACCTGAAAAGATATGTATGAACATATAAAATATAGGTGCAGCTTAAGAACTTTATAGTATTTGAAGATATACAAATGTTTAACACATTTTATTAATTGTGCTTATTTCTGTGTAGTGTATATTGTAATTTAAATGAAATATCTTGTCCATTTATGAATATCCATCCACTTTTGGATAGTCTGATGTATGTATTGTGTCTTGGGGAACAAATTCCCCATTATTAATTTCAATAGGAATGTTCTATTGAGTTTTTTTTATATAAGTCAACTTAAAGTTGGTATCTAATTAAAGTTTTAAAACATCAATTTTGGAAAATTTAATATTTTTATTGTATTAATTTATTTTAATGATTGAATCAAAAATATCTGTTGAGAAATATATTTCCTTTCCTTAGTAGTTCTTGGAATCCTGGTATTAAAAATAAAAACTACTGATCCTTGATTGTTGGAAATTTACAAATTATGAATATATAGTGCTACATTTGAAACTTACTCTGTAAATGAATAAAATATTTTAATGTGTATAAAACTGGTTTTAAAAACTAAAATATTGCAAATAAAATATTATCTTGGAGAGAAAATTTTTAAGAAATATATTTGATCAAAAGGCAAATTATTTCAAGTGATAGAGGATCATGTGCAGAATCGAGCTTTCACAAAAACTTGATTCATTATCTGAATTAAATTCTAGTCAGAGTAGTTATTCAGCTACTCAAGGATCGTACCTTACATTAAGGGTGTTGACGTAGCAAAAATGTGTGCAATTCTATTCAAAATTATTTATCTCTTATAGTCAAAAACAAATGTTACTCATATTCATCTCACGTTATGTAAAAATTAAAATGTCCAATAGTGTGTATAATGTATTGTTTTAATTACATTTTTTAGATTATTTATAAAGTTGTATTTTACTTTTTAAATTGTTTGTTTTATAAGTTTTGTTATGCATTTTTTTAAATGTGAGAATAAATGTAAATAAAATTATTTGAGATGCAATTGTGTTGGGTTTCATTATCCTTCTCTAAAAATAGTTTGTAACTATTCATCATTTTTCTTTGCTTTAGATCTCCAAAGTGTAATACAATGTATCAGCTCTAGCAATTATGAATTGAAGATAGTTTTTTTTTAAAAACAACAACAAATGTACTTATGCCTTTTTTTCTCAATTGGAATTGAATTCAATGAAAAGTAGAAAAAGTTTTATTACAAAAATATTCAACTACAAGATATATGTATCAAAATCAGTCCATTTTGAAATTTTCCTATTACTTATAATCAAACCTGTAAAAATAAACAATTTTTAATTAGTATGAAATATATACTATTTCAGAGAAAACAATATATAAATAATGTTTTTAAGTTTCCAATTTTAAGAATTATGTTTCTTAATGATTTGGAATAAAAAGCAAGCTTTTTTAAAAATATCTAATCAATTTGGAAACAAGTGATGAAGACACCACTTAAGCGATTGCTGCACTCTTTCACACGAGAATTTGAGGCTAAAATGCATTATACTAATGAACCCCAACCCCCTGGCCAAACAAGAAAAATGAAATTATTTCCATTTTATTAACTGAGGCGTATTTCTCATGCGCTTGTACAACTTTTTATGGAAATCACTTCATATTTCATGTTAAATCGTATTTTATTCTGAAAGCATGTTTAAATACAATTAAAATATAAACAATAGACATCCCTCAGCAGGCTGCAGTAAAATTATCAAATGTTGACCAGTCTGCAGTGATAAAAAGGTTAAGGAGTACTGTATTATATATACTACATAACTGTGTCTTGGGCAGAACAGACTTCATTCATATTTGAAACAAAACAATATATTAGGAGAAAGATTGTTTTGTGCTATTAATTTTTATACATATCTTAAAAATATTTAGCATTAGTGACATATTTTTTTTACATATCTATCAATCCACTAAATTATATTTTGAAAATGAACAAAAATGAGAATATTTATCTCATCTTCAATAACACAAAGTAAAATTAATCCATATAAATAAAATATTAAAATTACCATACAAAATTTAAGACAATCCTTCAATTTCTCCAGTATTCGCATCGATGTCAATATCATAAAAACAAGGTCTGGTAGGCAGTCCTGGCATTGTAGATATCTTATTGAATATAACAAGAAATAAGAGATTAATTACAATTAGGCAAGTAATTTTTTTTTCATTTTAGTTCATTTAAAAATATACATATACAAAAAAATGTTCTGGAATATTAATTGTAATGTGAATTCCATTTTTTAAATGAACAGCATAACTTTTTTTAAAAAAAAAATTGAGTTTACATAATGATTTAACATAGACACATTAGTAAAATATTTTCATTATAATCACATTACATTTTATAAACATATGGGAAATTAAAACTAAATTCTATAAATCATGCATGATTTTAGAAAAAATTTAGAAAGTTTAAAAATACAAACAAAAAAATTTCTTAAATAAATACATTTTGAATTACACCTTTTAGAATTATCATATAAAGAACATATTTTATAACTGTATTTAGGTCTATTTGAACCACAATCTATTTTTTACAATATAAATTCTTCTAAACTTTAAATACACAGATTAAAAAATGTTAAGAGACACTAAATTATATGATAATTGAAGCACTTTTCTATCTAAAAAATATATTCAACATTTTGGTCTTGTTTTTATTGACAACTGGTAAAATAGAATTTAATTATCAAACATAAAAGAAATGTAATATTGTATTAAATATCAATTGTAATTTCATAACTAATATATTTATTCAATATTGATAAATTAAAATTAACTGTTCAACTTACTGCCCCCAGCAAAGGATATACAAAACCAGCTCCAGCACTAAGTTTTACATCTTGAATAGGAACAATAAAATTCTTTGGCACTCCTTTCTTTGCAGGATCATGAGAAAGAGATAATGGTGTTTTTGCCATGCATACAGGTAAATTACCAAATCCCTGAAAAGTTAAATATGTAGAAAATATAAAATTTTAATTAAAAATTACTTCCAGAATCATTTTTGCTTGGAAGTACTTACCTGTTTCTCGAATAAATTTATCCTTTCTCTGGCATTTTCTTTGAACTCAACACCATCTGCACCATATATTTGTTTTGCAATTGTTTCAATTTTATTCTCAAGAGATGTCTAAAATAAGAATTAAAATTAAATTTATGGTTATCTTTTTTTTGAAACAATTTTTTATCTAAAAAAAATATAAATATTTAGATGGAGATGATTTTTTAGAAATGACTTGTAGCCCACGATAGACCCTGGCTCAGCAATCTGTATGCGTAGGGATACTATATACAACAAAGCTTTTGAAATTTAGCCATACTATAAAAAAAATTATAATAACTTTAAAAAATTTATTAAAAAATATATGCAAATATGTTTTTACTTTTCGTCTAAGAGATTAGTAGGAAAAAATAGATATAAATCAGGGAAGAAAAACAGTATAATAAAGTGCAATACTTTAATTACATAAAAAATTTATTATTCAAAGTAAAAATTTTTTTAAAAAAAGGAACAAATAATTGATGTAAAATATTACTTTTTAAAATAACTTAAATACACACAATTGAATTAAAACCAAAAACAGATTTGAAAAATTAGAAATGTGAGAAATATTTTTAAATGTTTAAAGTTAAATTAAATAATCTGAATTTACTAGAATTACATTAAATTAAGAAAAATTTAACATAATTGATTTTATTTTAAATATAAAAAATGCCCCATTTTTATATATTTAAATTAATGAAGAAATAATATTTTAAAAGTTCCAGTTTCAAGAAACATTTTTTTTTACTTCCCTATTTAGTATACCTCAAGGTTGTACAGGAATTTAAACTGACTCGTTTGTAAAGAGGCAGCTACTACTGCTTCAGCTAGATCCTTAGCACCTTTACTACCTTCAGAGAAATGACTACAGATGACACATCTGAATGCTCCATCCTTCTCTGCTAATTCTTTTATCAGAGCCAATTCTGCTTCAGTATCAGTACTAAATATAAATAATAATTAAATATAATTGTTTTAAATAATTACTAATTAATTTCTATATTTTTAAATAAATTAAAAAATATATAGAAATATTAGATATCTAGTATAGCAAATAAATCCGAAACTCGAATTGGAGAGTGCATAATTTTAAAAGTTGCAAAAATGCAATGATGCTAAAAGAGGAATGAAATATTTAATTTCAAATATTAATAAAGAATTTATTTTTAAAGATGGGGAGGGGGGTACCACCTGTCCATTGTACAAATTATACAACTATTTATGCTCATTGTTCAAATTGTAAAACTGTAATTTACATGTATTATGTAGTTCTTTTTTTTTTTTCAATATATTGTAAGTTCACTGGTATAATATTCATATAAGTATTGTATAACTTCATGAAGTATTAATTTATCAAAATTGCAATACATTATCACGTTCAACTCTATTTTCACATGTTCATGCAAAGCCTCACCATCATCATAAATATAAATGTGTCCAAACTGTAGTTTTGCTCCATTCTGTTGTAAAAATGTAGTTGCTTTTATTAACTGTACCTTATGCACAAATAAATTTATTACAGCATCATGATAAAAAAAATTTAAATAGAGAGAAAACAAAAGTGTGAAGACATTTTGCAACTTAATTTCACTTTGAGTTATTTGAATTTATGAAAGTGAATACAAGTAATTTGAAGGAAATTTATCACAGAAAGATTTTGTAAATATATTAGATTAATATTTTAGAAATTTTATAAGAATGACAGGAGTTCTACTAGTCAAAATAAGGAACTTATTAAAAGAGTTACAGAGTGCAATCAATACCTAAATGAGTTCAGGGCAACAACACAGGCAATCCAAACTTATTAGATATTTCAATGTGTCTGCCAAGATTACAGTATCCTTCTCGAACTAAATCAAGATTCTGGAAAAACGCAATTTAAGTAAAAAAGGATCCAAGATGAGTTAAGTATGCAATAATATCTATTTTATTTCTTTTTGTTTAACAAACAAGATATTTCATTTGTTATTAATATCATCACATTAAAAAGATTTATATTTCTATTGAAAACACATGAATTAAATGTTCGAATCTTTAAACTGCTGCAAATTTTAAAGTGAATAAATTTCTGCAATATAAGATGTTTACTCAGAAGTTTCAAATATTTCAAGTATTACTGATTGTGAATTTTTCCCTATGCTGTTTAGATAATCTACTTTTATTAAAATTAAGTAAAGACATTCCAACAAAGTATATATCCAAAGAAATAAGGGATTCTACTAGTACTATACAGTAAAAATGAAAAAGCTTAGTTAAAAAATTCATCTAAAGAAATGAACTAATAATACTATTTTTTTGTACTTTCAAAATAATGGAATTTAATGCTTATTTTAAAAACACTATTATTTTTAAGTACAACTTTTTATTGCTCTAAAAAATATAATTTTATAACATTAGTGTAAAATATATATAACACTAAACACATACTTCTTGAGTATATTCCTTTGGTAAGAATGCTCCAGATGCTATGTTAGGTCCCCCACCGTGTAATTTCAAAGCTCTTATAGTTGCAACAATTACAACTACATTAGGAACTAAATCGGAATAGCGGCACTTTATATCGCAAAACTTTTCTAAGCCAACATCTGATCCAAAACCAGCTTCAGTGACTAAAATATTAAAATACTTTTTAAAAAATTTCACACTTTTTAATATTTTATTTATATATAGAAAACAGATAATCAGTCTCTAAAAATCTTCTTAAAATTCTTCATTTTGATAAGTTTTTCCATAAATAACATTCTATTGCAAGTTTACGCTTAAATTACCTATTTTTTAAAAATGATTATAACACATTCATATATTATAGCTTAAATATAATTCTGAATTTTAATAAAGTCAGACTTGAAGTATTTACATATGTTTGTAATGTAGGAAAAATTTGATTTATATCAGAATAATAAAAAAATTAAAATGAATTATATATATAAATGCCTAAATAAAATTTAGCACATTTCAAAAAGAATTTTTATATTGAATGCTATTTAAAAATAATTATTTAATGTTATTTAAAAATAAGTACTACATAAAAAGGTATAGTTACATAACATATAGTTAAAAATAAATAGCATTTTTCAATTAAAAGAATTGATTAATTTATTTTGTTAACATTATTAAAGCACAATTCCACCATACTTCAGGCAAAAGTCATAATTTCTGTGTCTTATTTTATCTATACAAATAAATAAAATTGAAGTGTCTGTTTGTAATTTCAAATTAGCCGCTTTTTACTAAATGCATTTAAAGGTATATAAGGTTCTTGTATCAAAAAATCAATTTTTAAAATTTTTGTCTGTCTGTCTGTTTGTTCCGGCTAATCTCGGGAACTTCTGGTTCGATTTTAAAAATTCTTTCACCAATGGAAAGCTACATTATCAGCGAGTAACATAAGATATATTTTAATTCCATATTTCTACGGGAACGGGAACTATGCGGGTAAAACTTTGACGTTGCTTACTCCCCGCCAAGTTGGCGTAAAATTATGCATTTGGTCAATAATGGAAATTTTAATAAAAATTTTCTCACATTTGTAACATTAACCGAAACATAGTGTAATTTAGCATCTTAACAAAAAGTAATTTTTTAAATGGTTTTTTATAAAACGTCTAACGTTTATTACGTAACGTTTGTTAAATGTCAAACTCAAACTTTGAGAAATATCGCCAAGTTGGCTAAGAAGCTCTCTATTTCGACAATCCCAGATATTTTAATGCAAACTTTCTCCCACTTTTTAAAGAGGGAAACAAAATAAAGTCTTAGCAAATTGCGCACGCATGATATTGGAAATTCTATGGTAATATTAATTGACAGTTTCATAAAAGGTTTTGATTACTTTAGTAGTTTTGATTAGTTTGATTAGCGTTGAAAGTATTTATTATTTTGAATTTTTAGAATAAGTACAAAGACTACATGACGGAAGATATTTTGCGATGAAAAACAACCAAATATGCCTTTCAATGAACACATCTACAACGAAACACAATAAAGGTTTTCAGAATGGTTAGGAAGAAGCTACATGATTTTGGAATGATTAGCCCTAGACATGCCGACGGAAATGGCTTCGATAATGAAATTACTTGAAAATTAAACTACGAATTTATAGCATTGCAACATCAAGTAACAGAATTTATCCCTCAATTAACTCCAGAACAAAGTCCCGTTTTCCAACAAGTGTTATGCAAAATAGAATCCTGCAGTGTGGTGCACTCTTTTCTCGAAGCCCCTAGGGGAACAGGAAAAACGTTTTTGCTAACTTATTATTAATGACCATCAGAAAAACCTAGAACATAGCAGTTGCCATGGCTTCTTCTGGCATAGCCGTGATTTTACTGACCAACGATCGTACTGCACATTCCGTTTTAAAATTATCGCTTAATCTTGCATTTGAAGATTCACTCATCTGAAATTTCAGAAAAAAATAGCTCTCAAGGCAGGATGCTTCCATAATGTAAGCTTTTAGTGTGGGATGAAAGTACGATGTCTCACAAGAAAGCTATAGAAACATTAAATTGGACTCTTCAGGATCTACGAGATAGTACAGATATTATAGGAGGAATGGTAGCTTTATTATATATTGGCTGGTGAATTTAAGCTTATGGGGAAAAGTTGAAAAATTCAGTCTGGAAACGAATATGAGAGTGCATCTTCATAATGACGTAGATTCGGAACATTATGCAGAGACGTAACTGAAAATCAGTTATGGATGTTTGGACGCAAATGCTGGAGGTTATATTTTACTTCCAAAGAATTTTGTAATGTAGAAGAAAATGATGTAAATCTTACTGCTCAAATTTACCCGGGCTTGCAACAAAATTTAAATTGGGATCAGTGGTTGCGCGCAAGATCAATATTGGCGCCTAACAATGACATTGTCCATAAAATCAACATTGAATATATAAACGATGTGCGGGGGAGGGGGGGGGAGAATTAAAGAAATATTTATTAATGAATACAATCATGGATAAAGAACAAAGTACTTCATATCCCACGGAGTTCTTAAATTCACTTGAACTTTTGGGTGTACCCTCACATAAACTTCAATTAAAACTAAATGTACATTATGCAAAATCTCGATGATCCTCGACTATGTAAAGGAACGAGGCTTTGGATCACAAAACCGATGCAGAATATACTTGGTGCCAATATTTGAACATGTCATGAAAAGTGATAGTGTTATCATACCTCGAATTCCAAGTATCCCCACTGACCTACCGTTTCAATTCAAACAAGTTCAATTTCCAGTTTTATTGTTGCTATTAACAAAGCTAATATTTCAGGTAGCAGGGGTGCATTTGGAAAAGCAATGTTTTCCCATGACCAACTTTATGTAGCCTGATCGGTGTGTCCAATACCCAGATCTTCACAGATATGCAACTGATAGAAGAACATATAATATGGTATACAGTAGCATCTTAGAATAATATTCTGTTTTGAGTTATATATTAAACATAGGAATTATATATTAAACGTAAATACTTTCGATTTTTAAAAATATTAATTGTTTAAGTTATTGAATATTTGTTGTTAATTATTATAGTAAATTAGGTTTCCAGTTTTTTTAAAACTAAGCTCAATTTTAGAATTTTAAAATTTTATTGGTTTCAGTCAAGCAATAAAAAAAATTACCATATTATATTATTTACTTTCTAATGATAATGATTATGACTTTGACAGTTATTTATAGACATCAATGCGAACGGAGCCGTGGGTAAAAGCTAGTTGAAAATAAACTTGATTGGAATATTCATGCATTTTCAAAATCATAAAATAATTTTCTTTACATGCACACATACTGCTTTACATATTTATATAAAATAAAGTTCTAATATAACAGCCATTTATATTTAGCATTCTTTTAAATATATTAGTTATTGCACAATTACATAAGAATTCTTTTAAAATCATACCAACAAATCCATTCTTTCCAACTAATTTTAAAGCTAATTTATCAGCAATAATTGAAGAGTTTCCATGTGCTATATTTGCAAAAGGACCAGCATGCACAAATACAGGAGCACCCTACAAATTTCAAAAAGCATATTTTTTGTGTGTTCAACAGTGAATGCAAATTTTAAAACAAAATGATTAAATATTTAAGTCAGTTTGTTAGTAAATGATGTAATAAACAACTTTAAAAAGCAGATATTTAAATTTTACTATGAAGCAATTATCCAAAATGTTTTTATTTACAATTCTAAGTAGCATTGTTAACATATATTAGAATAAAAAAATATTGATAATTATAATAAAATTCTAAATAGAACATTTAATATGTCATGCATAAAAATGTTTTGTTTAAAGAGACATCTAAAATCAGGACATTATGCAGAGTCAATATTAAAGTTGCTAAACAAATATAAAAGTCAGAAATTTCAAAATTTGAAATAGATATTCATTATCTCAAAAACTGATAAAGAAAGTAAGTAAATATAGAGAATTATAATAATTATTATTTTATAAAAATTAATTCACCTCAATAGTCTGCATCAAATTTGGATTTATAGCATCTTTCAGTAGGACAGCTAAAGCTCCAGTAACACCCTAAAAATGTATTAAATGTTTCTTTTTTTCAATATTTTTTATACAAAAGTATGTAATATATATAATTGTTCTTTTCAAACAGCACATTAAATAGAAATACACTAACTTATCTCTTTTAAAAGGAATTCTCCAATTATTTACATCCCAGGTTGTAACATTTGCTAGCTATAGTGTATTTTCTAATTTTCATGTGAAAGAGTTAATTCATGCATATATATACCATGCATAAGCTTGAGTACATTTTGTGATTTTCACATTTTATACTTAATTATCACTAAGCCTATCATTATACTGATATAGGCTTAGTTTTTTCTAAAGATTCTTTTTATCACTAAAATATAGCAATTAAATTGTTTAGCTATTGAAATTTTTTATTTCCCAAGGCGGATTACAAGATAACTGCGAAAAAAACAAGAAACATAAGAGAGACAAATAACAAGAAACAAAAGAGAAGTCCACAGTTTAGTCTTTAAATCACTCATCTTGTATCTAACCACTCAAGATCTGCTCCACATGGGTTCAAAATTGAGTGCATCGCAGTGTTCCAAATGAATGACACCCATTTCTTTGTTGGAGTCGCACAGTTTACACAGGGACTCTGTAAATTGTGTAAACTGTGTAACTGCCTATCATATTTAAATGCTTGGATAGCAGTCGTGTTCAGTGGTGATTTGAAAATCGGCCACAGCTCTATCTCAAGGCCATTTTGGTACATCAAGAAGTTAGTTAAACCACACTTTTTGTTTATTCTTCTCCTTGAATTTCGACCAAAAATGTTCTCTGTACTACTTTTTTATAATTCTATTGGCATTAAAGGAAGGAAATCTACTGCTAGAGGTTTGAATGATTTTTGTCCACTTCTTTGCTAAGCAATTGCCATTTTCATTCTTATTAATGTCACAATGTGATGGAATCCATTGCATGGCTTTGAAATATATCGTTAGTTAACTATTGACATTTGAGAATATTTACCGAGGTGCCTCGATGGAAGATATTGTTTGAAGGTCTGCCCTTGAATAACTTAAAATAACTACATTTGAAACACAATCTGTATGGAAAAGAAGTATAAATAGAGCAATGCATATAGCAGCATCCTCAGGTATGACTATTAAGAAAAGGTAATAATTAAATCTTAGATATTAGAAAAAATTAAATAAAATGTTTTTTAAAAAAGTTTTTTACTGTGCATTGCAAAGAACGGTTTTAGCCACTTAAGGACATTTTTTAACACTCAAAATCAGAACAATAAACATGTTTATGTTCATCCAAATTTATATGCCTTTTACAACTTGCCAGATCAATGGCCTTTCCCTTTTCTTCTATTGCATCGTTTTTGAATCAATCATATTTTCTCTCAAATTTCTTTTTATCATTTCTGTTCCTCATGAATCAATTTTGTATGAGGCATATTTATAACTGCTTTTAATACCCCATTGTTACAAATGAAAGTTGCAATATTCTTTATTATACAGGGTGTCCTAAAAATTAGTTGGACAATTTTGTAAGTTAAAAACTTTCAAAATATTAAATAAAATTAACCCGTTTAAAACCAGACTAGTACGAATATATCCTAAGTGTATCCATAAAAGGTGTTAGTTGTCATATGGGGATTGGAAAATTTTCATACCATTTTAGAACATGAAAGGGATAGTCCGAAGGTAAACGTGTTTTGTGCAGCGAGTTCCTTCAGTTTTCTGCGCCCCTTTTTCTTCACTGAAAAGACTGTCGCAGGAATTATTTACCTGGATATGCCACAGATTGTTCTTATGTGCCAATCATCAAAGAAAGAATTAAAAATTTTCAATAGGATAGCGCATTTTATCACAACCACAATGACTTTACATCTGACCTCAATAATGAGGTACCAGTTTGGATTGGATGTGGAGGTGTTATTTAGTTGCCACCAAAATCATCACTGGATTTCAGTGTATGGGGTTTTGGAAAGGTAAATTTCATCATTTCCTATACTCATTTCTGAAGTAAAATCAAAAATCTACACTGCAATTAATTTGATCGATAGCAGCATGCTGACAAATCTGCCATAGGATGTTAAAAAGTAACAAAAGAAAGCCACATCAAACATCTGTGATGATAGTAAACTTGGACTATTTCTCTATCTTACAACAATATTTGCTTTGACTTTTTTTCTGTAAATTACATGCAATGTCACTTTTTTTGCCCAACTAATTTGCAGACATCCTGTATAAATGCTACTGCAACAAAAATGCATATAAGACAAACCTAATTACAAATTGCAAGATAAAATATAAACTGTAAAATTATTATTTTTCAGAAATTCTCTTTTAAAAATCAATTATTGATACAATTATCAAACCATAATAAAAATAAATTATGTAAATGAATATAATACAGTTATGTTATTGTAACTACCAAATGATTTATAAGAAAGTATAAAATTAATCAATCAAAACATATTTTTATTATTACTTTATTCTGAAAAATGAGCCAATGACAAGTTCAAACATTACCAAAAGCAACAGTCAGATAATTTAAACACCTGATTTGATACTTATTTACTACTTCAAGTATAAAAAAAAACTAAAATATTAAGTAGTTAAATACACATGAGAAGAGAGTTACATAAAATTGAATTGAATCATAAGCATTACTTTAGAAGATATTAATGAAAAAAAATCAAATTAAAACAAGAATAAACTGTTATTATAATTTATAAAAACTGTAATTATAATTTGCTATAATTAACAAAAAAAAAAACAAGATATATCTATATATATATATATATTTGCCTTTTTACTTAAATTCTATGCTTTTGACCAAGGATGATTAGCAAGAAATATCTTTATCCATGAATACAAAAAAATAAGGAAAGAACCAAAATAATATCTATAGAGAATAAAACATAAAATATGCTATTTTTTCCCAAGCAGTGGGCTTCCAAGATGAAAAACTATCTTAGGAAAAAAAAAAATTGAAAACAAGTCTGTTTTAATGTACACTGAAATTCGACACATTGGTATTTGCCCAAGCATAAAAATAAATATGAATTTAAATTCCATAAAATTACATTTGTTTTCAAAATTACTGAGCTTAATGGAAATACATTATTAAAACTTGAAATGCAAATATTATATTACAGATCAGATATTGGCTTTAAAAACAGCCATATTTTTCTTCATTATCAGAATTAAATTTCTAAGAAGCTTTGATGTCTGAAACAACAAAAATGTAACTGAAGTAAGAAATGTCGAATATCAGCTATACAAATTTCCATTTTTCTCTCTTAAAATTTGCTTCTAAACAAAACACTTCTTTAAAAAAAGATTTACAAACAATATTTATATGCAAAAGATTGGCAAACAAACATTAAAAAATATATGTTGAGTGCCTCGCCACTTGTAAGAAGATGTAATTGCTTCACAAATGTAGAGAAGTGAAATATGATCAGGGGCTGGGCGTGCCCACGCTATGACGTGGGGAGATGAGAGTGCAATGACCAGCAGATGGCCATGGGCTTTTGGAACAAACAGACATAGATACAACGACAGTCCACTGTGTTTTTGAGTATGAGTTTTTTATTTTAAATAGAGCTATTGATGGGCCAAAACAATATATATTGTCAATAATGGGTGCAGAAAATTTTTAAAAAAGGAGCAGAGAGGATGGGAGTAAAATGGGTTGACAAGCAGATAACTAAAAAATACCTTTTCCAGCATTTGCTTTTAATCAGAATGACAAATGTGTGTTCAAAGGTTTAAACAATACAGAAAACAATTCAACAGATATAAATTTTTATTTTCTTTTTTAAAAAATTAATATTAAAACTTTGGTGATACTTATTTTAGTTCAAAGAAACAAACTGAAATCGTGTTCCTCGTAAATCTTTTGATGGAGAAAATTACAAGTTCTAAAAATGAAATTAAAACAGCAAAATCAAATAAATATCTGTATTTCCAATTGGAAAAAATTTAACTAATACACATGATTGCTTTTCAAATTTACAATAATTAAATACAGTTGTTGTACTCTGATTATAATTATTCAGAGGTAGAAATATTGTAATATAGTGATACATAAAGATCAATAATGTACTAAAAGCAGGTGATACATTTTAAAAGAAAGAAATATTACACCCATAAAATTCCTAACATACCAGATCTTCGACAGTTATTGGCACTCCTTTACGACTGTTAGCAACCACAATTTTAGAAAGCTTTTTTTTCATGTCAGCCATATCTGTTGCTAAGGCTAAAACTGCCATGATTTCACTAGCCACAGCAATGTCAAATTGAGTCTGAAAAAATTATCAAGGTAAATAATAAGCATAAATTTAAAAAAAGTTTATAACAAGAGAAACAAAATTTTTGAAATATATTCCAAAATCAAATATTACTTTGTCATATAAAGTGAAATATATTGAGCAAATCGAAAGACTTTTCTTTTTTAAAAAAATCCATTACCTCTCTTGTCATTTTCTTTTCAGTTGCAGCCATTCCAATACATATTTTACGCAAAAAGCGATCATTTGTATCCATTACTGTCAAAAGAAAGAAAAATAAAAAAAATTGTATGTATCATGTTTTAGATAATGTTTAATTTTTGCATGATTTTTCAAACAAATAATATTTTTTAAGAAATTTTTTTTTGCTCAACTTAGTTAAAAAAATCACAATTGTAAACTTATAATTAATGTAAAATGTTATTTTTCTAAAGTAAATAATTGAAAACAGAGCTTATTAATACTTTGAAAATAAGAGGCATTTAACTCATACCACAAATAAATTGTAAGATTAAAAAAAAAAAAAAAAAAAAAAAAAACAGAATACTTAAATAATTGCAAATTTAATTAATTCCTAAGTCCATAACTTTATTCAGATTGTGTAAAATTTGATTTCCACAGTATATGAAATTTTTTTAAGCAAAATTACTATTTTAAATTTATATAAAAAAATTATCTCACCCCTATGCCAAGTGACAGTAGAAGGATCAATGTCAAGTCTGGCAAAATTGCTAATTTCGTCAGGGGTTAGTGTAGTAGGATCAGTTTTTTGGATACCAAGCCTCTAAATATTTTTAAAAAAATAAACTTTTGCAATATCTTTAAAAGATTTTACTTATGATTAAAATAAAACAATTACTACTATCCTGAAATTAAAATAATACATGCCTGGAGTCGGGCAATTTGTATCTTGGAAAATTCTTGCCTTCCATTGACTACCTTTATTAGTCTTCGATATAAATCCTGAAATTTATAGTGCTGTAATTTTTTTTTTTTAATGGCATGATTCTAAACAAATAACTAGGCTTATGCATGAAAATTTCAAAATGTATCAGTAAATGGAAATTCAAAAGAAAACATAAATCATTTAAAAAAATGCTAGAATTTATTAACTGCTATACATGAAATTAAAAGTAATTAATTTTGATTCAACATGAATCCATAAAAACATATCAAACTATTCTGAAATAATAAAGTGCTTCAATAAGTAAAATAACTTTGATACTCACAAAAAAAATATCATGAATCAAACTTTTTTCAGAAAATATTGCAGAATTATTGATAATGAAAATCTCAGAGTAATTTAAAGACATGATATTTCACAAACTAAGTTATAAAATAAAACAATCTGTTTTCTAGAATACAGCAATGAGAACAATATTGAGCACATTTCTATAATTTCAATAAATTGAAAAGCTGTAATTTTTAATCTAAGTTTTAAAAAACTTAGAAATACATAGTTTTAACCAAAAAAAAACTCTGCTTTTCGTCGTTATTAAATTTCTAAATTACTTAATATATGACAGAATATAAATTCAAAATTTATCACATTTTACATATTAAATAAATTCATGCAATAGTGACTTACAGTATCTGATTGTGTAGCTTCATGAAATATGCGAGCATCAATCTGAGCAGCAAGCAAGTTATTTGCAGCAGTAATAGCATGGATATCACCAGTCAAATGTAGGTTAAATTCTTCCATAGGAATAACTTGAGAATATCCACCACCTGCAGCACCACCTTTAAAAATACATAAATATAAAATAAATACATAGTTAAAATATTTGTAGGTCAATTAACAGCATGAACACAAAAAGTATTTCTGCAACACAAAAATTTAATCATATTTCATTCCCCCCCCTCGCTGAAACATATTAACGCCGCCCATTCGGTATAGTGGTTAGCGACGCTGATTGCGGTGCCGTAGGGACTGGGTTCAAATCCCGGAGAAGGCATGGATGTTTGTGTTGTAATCTTTCCTTTGTGTTGTAAGCCCCCGTGTTATACATTGTGTGGTGCACAGGGTTTCTAAATGTTCTCAATAAAAAAAAAACATATTGACAAGATTTTTTAAGTTAATTAAAATGTTTAGGTATCAATGGTCATTTTAGACTATTATTTTTCAGTTATGACAATCATTATTAAAATGACTCATTTTAGCTCAATTATTATTTCCATTTTTAACTTAAATTTGAATGAAAGATTCATATCATATTTGAGAAACACAGCTACATAAATTTTAATCAAGTTCAGATGATCAAAATATATACCTATATTATATATATCTACCTATATATTACCTATAATATATATCTTTTCCTCCAAATAAAACCTGTAAGGACTTTGAATTTATTAGTGATTTATTGTGCAAAAACTGTTCTTATCTAGTATTGCAAAAATAAAAATAAATACTCTTCTGATCTTTTGATATTAATACCAAATAAATTTGCTTGGTTTTGAATAATATAATTAGATGATTTTGTTTGAACATTAATCTTTTTTTTTCCATATGTTGTTTATCAAATATGCCACATCAGCCTTTAATACTTGGAGATAAAATATTTTTTTTATCTAAGCCAAATACACATGCAAATTAGCAGGGTACACTAAGATTTCATGCCTAAGTATATAATTGATGTTTTTGATATTAACTCTTTATAACAATCATTCAACTCTTTGTGAAACATATGAATCACATTTTTTCCCTTTAATGACAATGGACCATTTTGAATGAAGTAAAATTCCAAGACTATTAATATTTCAAAACTATTCACACACTTAATAGATAAATTTTATTTTCAATTTATTCCATATTCTATAATACAGGATACTAGTTTTTTTTTTATAATTATTTCAGATATTCAAATAATACCATCTTGTGTTGAAATATTCTTGAATTGTTGAATTTTAATCAACTTCATTGTTTTTGTAACAATTTTTCATTTAGGTGTCATCATTTGAGTAAAAATGATAATAGGTATTCATTTTAAACTCCAAGGACTTTGATAGCATTTAAAAGTCTTGAAATGTTACATTTAATATATTCTCTCTCTTTCATCATATGTAATAAGCATAAATTCTTTGTTGTTGTTTTTAAGTACCCATCTTTTACATTAATAAAACAAAATTTTTGTGTGCATGTAAACTACATTGCTATCATTTCAAGAACAAGATTTACATACTAGCCATCAATTTTTAGATCCAGAAATTTGTACTCAAATCATAAACTATTTTTATTCTTTGCTGAAAAGTGGCCTTTCTTCAAGATTCCAAGATACTTTTATGATCAGGAAGAATTTTTACTGATTGGTTTATGAAAACTTTATGCATAACAAACTTAAGCAATGTTTCACATATTACCTTTTCAATTTTAGTTAAAGCTTTTCAAGAAACTGTTACATTCATTTAGCTTCGTATTTATAATTATATAAAAAGTGTTACCATTTTTCTTCCAAGTGTTTTCAGCAAATTTCAATTTCCAAGGTTTTTCCTTTATTTTGCTTCTTTATAAAAATCAGATATTTTGAACTCACCAGTAGTCTTCATTAACATCACAGAATGAGGGGGGAGAGAAATTAAATCCCTTTAAATGTTAGCCCCAGAATTAGATACCTAAGCTGATACATCCTCTAAGGGTTTATTATGATTTTAAAAAAAAATTAAATGGCAAATGAGCCTCAATTTAAAAAGCTTATGCTCAATGTGTTCTAAAAGTTTGAAAGAAATCTCACAATCATCCAGAAGTCCTCCTAAAGGCAGGGCAAAAATTGAAGCCAGCCAACCCTAACTGCTGAGGAGGAAGACAGGGGGGAGGGGGAAGCAAACAGAAAGGAACAAAGGAGAAGCGCACCAAACAGCAAATTCAATGGAGCTAACACTGCCTTAAGCACTTCCAGTTGCTAAGGAAATGGCTGAAGATGATCACTCGGTAGAAAATAACTCACTGAACCTTTACTTTGGATAGCATACTTAAAGATTGCTTAAACTATTAACAACTTGTGCTGGAAAGACATGCCATGCACGTTGTAATGCTTTTGTCACAGAATCGCCCACGACGTGGTATGTACGTCATCATGCGATTGTTACAGAAATGACAGTTCTGGTACACACGTCAGTGAATTTTTTGCCAGAGCAAGTGGTTAAGCTATTTTGCTTGTAGATGTTTAAATGCTACATAGGCTTTAATGGGAGAGCCCATCTTATCATTTTGTAAACATAGTTATGCTTAGCGTTTGGGTACGTGAAACGTGATTGATCTTTAATAATTGGGTTTTCATGAACATGAACAGAATTAAAAAGAGTGCATGAGATTTTTGTGGTATATTGTTTAATAGACTTTATTTGTAGATCTTTGAGCAAGACTATGTTTTTAATCTATCAAAGCACATTAGTCATGAGTTTGAGTGTTTTGTTTCTGAATAACCTGTATTTTATTTCATGAGGGTGAGAGCCACTGCTCCCCAAAAGGGAATAGCATAAGTTACCATTTGGCACAAAGCTTGCTGGTACAAAGTTATAGTTTGACTTACGAACATTTATAGAAGATGCTACAAAAATGTTGCAGGGAATGTCATTCAACCTATATGTTTATATTATGCAAATGATATTTCGAGAATAATACCTTTTATACCAAATGTTGGACCTTGAGATGGTTGACGCAAGCAAGCAATAACATTCTTTTGTAACTGCACAGCTAATGCTTGGCACAAACCAACTGTAGTTGTACTTTTACCCTCACCCAATGGAGTTGGAGTAATTCTAACCAATTACAAAGCAATAAAAAGTATTAAATAATTCAAAAAAATTTTACATAAAAATAAGAACAAAAACTATTTAAAATGCAACTTTGATGACAATGATTAGTAACACAAATCACATCAAATGGATTCAGAAACTTCTACAGATATTTTATTTAAATCTATAGAACATTAAAACCCACTCAAAATTACTTTTTATTCATGTCAATACTTATTTCATTTCTGATTAAGTTTTAAACAGATAGTATTAAGATAAAATAGAAATAAACACAATTGATAATTAAAATTTTATTATGACTTAGAAAGTAATACAAGAGTAAATATTGTATATTTTTTTAAGCGATTTCACAATGAATGTATGGTTATGTCTTACTATAAATACCTTCTTAGATTTTCCATGAGAATTTTTTTTTTAGAACTAAAGTATTGTAAAACCAACATGTTCAAAAGCATTATGGTGTCATTAATGAAAAAAAAATCTAATAAATTCATCATAAAACATTTATAAGCATAATTTAAAATAAGACAGCTGTATTTCTATAGTAAAGTTAATTAGCATTTAAAATTTGCCCTTTGACACTGAGGCAAAGTAGAATATTTCCCATAATATAGTAATATATTCTGGTTATAAAAGATGATTCCAAAGAAGATAATTATTTCAAACTGCATGTATTTTTATAGATGTACATATTTATTTATCCTATAAAACTGAGCATGCTTTATTAATGCTTAAATATACATAACCAGCTTTAGTAATAATTATTATCCAAATGTTAATTTTTATATAATTAAAACAAAACAGTCTTCATTAAGAAATTTTTATAAATTCATAAAGAGAAGTTTTGTAATTTATGTTTTTACCTTATGCTTTTAAAAATTGTTGATTACTTTTTACTATCATTTTCCTAATATAATATCATTTGAAATATAAAATGAAAAATGTATACTTTAGTTTACACAAAAAAAATATATCCATAAGATGTTTTACTCATTTCACATTCAGATATTTAAAAAAAAAATATTTTAATCATTATAATCTTCAGGTAATACTTGAATAGTATCTTTTATTAAGTAATGATTAGTTATACAATACAATGCTTAAAATTTTATTCTTTTCAATAACATTTATTCCAATAATAAAATATATGAATTATGAAGTTTAATTTTTCTATATTTTCACAGGTATTGCTTTAAATTTAACAGATCCCCCCCCCCAGATATTATTCATAAAAATATAATCTTACCCAGCAATAACAACATATTTTCCTGATTCTCTAAATTTACATCTTTCCAAAACTGATAATGAAATCTTTGCTTTTTTGGCACCATAAAGTTCAATTTCATGAGGCAGAATTCCAATTTCTTTAGCTAAAATAGCTATATCTTTCAACTTCTGCAATCTTGTAATTTCAATGTCACTGAGAAAATATAAAAAATAAAAATAATATTTTTGAGTGAAAAAAATTCTATAATAACTATTCTTTAATTGATCAGACAACAGATGTGAAAAAAGGTAAAGAATTCTTCATACCTTAAGCCAGGAGGGCCAAAATTTATAGGTATATGAGTGAGGCTCCATGTATGCTATAAGAAAACATGAAATGAAGTTTATTTTTATGCATTTTTAAATGTAAAAGAGGTGTATAGTCATTAATATATAAAAAAATAACAATGCCATCTAGCTGTACATAACACTTTCATTAAATGATGCTTTATCTATAATTCTGTGATTAAAGATCACTGATGAAATGTATGAATAAAATCATTTAAAATTTCATAGTCATGTGTTACATTTTTGATATAGTAAGCAAAGCAAACAGTTAACATATATTATTACACAAGTGCAAAATTATGCAAATTTGTAAATTATACTTATTTTTACAAGAATTCATGAACCAAAGATACTAATTATGCTGTCAATGAATCATGTAAATATTTACACATGTATGTCTGCGGAATTTTGACTGTGGAGAGGATATAAGTGCACCAAGTGTTGTTGGCAATTTGTGTGCTTCTCCATCGCATCTGTCATGTTTCACACAATAGTTGAGAAAATTTCATATGGTATCAGATAAAATGAGTAGCTACAAAACTGTGGATGACAGAATGAGGCACAATATTGTCAGTAGATTGGAGGCAAGCCAATCAGAAGCATAGATGGCAAAAGAGTTTAATGTAATGACCAGTGTAGTCTGTGATTTGTTGTAACAGTTTCAAGTTAGTAGGCTAAATTTCAGTAATCATCACTAGAACGAAAATTGAGAAGACCTGGACAATGTCAACCAAAATCTACAATGATAAATGAATTTCATTACTTGGCTCAATATATTGAGGGAAGATTGTTACAGCTTCACAAATCTTCTGAGAGCTGTATGCACCCTCTGGGACTTGAGTCTCATGGTCTACAGTTATCAAAAACTTCACAAGAAAGGGTTGAATTCTAGAAGACCCATTGTTTGTATACTGCTCAATGCAGCACACAAGAGAAAGTGTTTAGCATGGTGCAGACATGTGCCTTGGACAGTGTTTTACACAAGGTGGGGTCTGGAGGTTCAAATCCTTACCATATGCAAAGTTTTAATTTTTAGCATACGAATTATTCATTGCTGCTTTTATCTACAACTTTTTAAAATGTAGCCCCTCCTATAAAAGTAGTCTGTATCCCACTGGCCTTGGCTCAGACTTTAGTGGAGCACCATTCTTTTATACAGATGAGTAGAGATTCAGATTGAATACAGATTCTCAGCATACCACATTTGGGAACAGCCTAGGACACTCTACTATCCCTTCCTCCTCAGGGAAAAAGATCATTACAGTAGTATAAGTGTAATATTTTCGACACATATTATTTTAGAAGGACACACATTTCTCTCTCTAGACAAAAGCTCTCTGACTAATAAGTACAGAAATGTGATATTAGAGTCTGACATTATTAAGAGGCACAGATGATCCTGGGATCTTGTAAATGGATGACAATGCTTGTTCACATAGAGCTCAGTTGGTTGGGATGATTATCTGAAAAGTGAGGATATTTACTGCATGGATTGGTCATTTAGAATGCCTGTTCTTAAGCCTATAGAGCATGTCTCGAATGCTCTTGGGAAAATAGTGATCTCTTACCATCCACCTCCAAGAATCCTCCTGGAGCTAAAAATTACCTTGCTGCTGGACTGACACAGGGATGTCTCCTTTCTAGTATGCCACCATGCTACCTGACCTGTCTGGTTGTAAGAAGGGACCACAGCTCATATAACATTCATTTTTAGTTAAATATGACAACATAGATTTTGGATATCCTTGTACTATAAGCTTTTCTGATAATCATGCCTCCATAACATGACTTTTGAATTGTATATACCTTGTTCTTTATAATAAAAGCATATTCATACCAAATTTCATTAAATTCTGTCAATTAGTTTTTCAGAAATTTGGCATAATACGCAAATTCTCTCTTCAATTTTTCTCATGAATCTTTTTCTATGATATATTTAAAAACTTCACTTCAATAAACAAAATGCACAAAGCTGATTGAGTATCAACAAAAAAATGAAGCTTTATGATTTAATAATAAAACAATATATATTTTTAAGAGTGAGCAGTAATTGAGTTTTAAAAAGAGTGCATGTTAAAATATTTTACAGTTCAGTGATAAATTATGGTTTTTAAATTACATTTTAATGATTATTACGAAGCTCTAATATTCTTTAGCTATTTACATTTCAATTAACCTTAAAAAATTATTGCAATAAATGAATGACTTACAAAAATTGTTGCAAATTACAAATTTTATTCTAAATTTGCTATCTTTATATTCATTTTATACAGTCATGTATAGTAATTACATAAGTAGTTAGCAAATACTTCAAAGAAAATTAAATAGAAGGATTAATGAAGAAAAGCATTCACAGATTTGTAATAAAAAGAGAATTAATAAATGTTCATCATACCTGAAATAAATTTTTTACAGCATTAAATGTATTTTTTGCAATGTTAACACCAACTGTGCTCCAAAAATATTTACTAGAGAAAATATTACTACTTTCATTTAAATTGGCACAACCTAAATCAAATAAAACAGGAATTATTTTTTACTAAATCTTTGAAAAATGAGCCCTGAAGAATAAACATGCTAATTACAGAAGTATTTTAGTTTCAATGTCTATGAGGAAAATAAACAATTCATTGAACAACAAAAAACTGAATATAGTTTTTAAAGACAATCATTATCAAAATAGCATTAGCTTAAAACAAAGTGTTGTTCACAAGCATCCATAAACCAAATAAAAAAAACTAAACTTAATAAACTCAATTATTCAATTATAATACATGCACTATTGCCTAATCTATTCATTTTAGCAATAATATCAATGTCTTACAAACCATGGTTAAGGTATTGAAATATCAGTTACAACATAAATGTTATCATTATATTAAAAATAAATTTACAAAACAAATTTAAAGTTACTTGTAACTTAAAACTTTTATTTTTATTGATGAACAAAAACATACAAGTATTAACATACCCAAACTAGAACAATCAATTAGAAGAGCCCCGGGTTTTAAAGCATTTCCAAATTTATCAGAATTTTGAAGAGCAGAGATGATAATGTTTGCCTGTTCAATCTACATAGAAAAATATATAAATACGAGAAAACAAAAAAGAACAAAAAATAATTTATTAATAATTATCAATTTAATTATAAAAAAATATTTGAAAATCCATAAACTGATTTAAATAGCAAATATACATAAAGAAACAAGAGCTCAGAAAATATGTTTACATCTTGATGTTTTTCTTATAAATATGAAATTAAAAGTAAAATTGTCAACATGTTTAAGAAAATATTAAAACATTAATGAAATGAGGCACACAGATTAAAATATTGATTAAACAATAATAGTTAACAATACATTTTCTTGCTAAAATACTAGATAAATATTTCAATAGAAAAAATATGCAAGTTCAGCAATAATTTCTACTACATTTTTATTTAAATAGCAGAGTCACTAACATTTCTCATATTAACTAATAACTTTAAATTTCAGAAATGTAGCTAAATAATTATAAAATAAATTAATAAAATAAAATCATTAATTTTTATTTTTAAAAGAAAGATACAATATCTAAATAGATTTTTGGGTTTTTTTTTTATAAATAACAGCTAATTTTATATTTATTTTCAATTCTTTTTTTATATTAACATTGCTCATTCTGTTAAACAAATGCTTTGGAGTTTAATCAACAAATAATAATCAAAAAATTTTAATAAAAGAAAAAAATTCAACATTTTTGTAATACAGAAATATAACTAGTAATTTATAAATTATGCCTTCTCAATACATTTTTACATTCACATGCATTAAACTTTTAGAATAAATAATGTCTACTTTCAAAGATTTAGACTTACCCTTGAGGGAGAATTTTCTTCACAATATTGGCATAAAGTTACAACTGCCTTTTCATTTAATAACATTTGTGATATGGAACAAAATATACTTTTCTTCCCAAGTAGGAAAACATTAGCATTTTTTAAACTTGCTCCTACAAAATAATAAAAACATTTTTTTTTATACAGATTTAACAGAATAGATATTATTCATTGAAATTAAACAAACATTACAACTGTATAAAAATCAACAATAGCAAAAATGAAATAGAAATTTTATTATAATGAAACAAACTTTTTTTTTTTTGAATGCCTGCAATAATAGAAACTTTGTGTATAGAAGAGTTTTTTTTCTTTTTGGTGAAATTTTATTCTATTCTGTTTTCTAAAATCCTTTACATAAAAGCTTATTCCCACCACAGAACAAAACAGAAAGCCATCATGAAAATGAACAACCAGAAATTCTAGTCAAGGACATTCAAGCAAAGATTGCAATTATCTCAGTATGAAAATATTTGCGATTTTGATTTTTACTTGAACAAAAAATAGATTACATAATGTATGCCATACATGTAGTAGTTGCATGAAACTTAACTTTTATTTTAAGCAGAAATTGCAACATAAAAAAAATTTCTCAAATTTCTCACACCCCATTCAATACTTATTTGTTTAAGTGAGAATGACCTTTGACATATAAAGGGAAGAAATAAAATTATAAGGTATGTTAAATCAATTATTGAATAGAGAAAACTAACAATAAATTTAAAAGATAATTCACAATGATATGTATTACATTATTGTATAAATAATTATCCAGTCAATGATTTTGAAGCAATATGGAATGTAGACTTAATTACATTACATTATCATCAATTCCCTAACAAAAATTTGCATGTATTCAAACATTATAAAGAAACCTTCCCCCCTCCTTTGATAAACATCACACTTGAAAATATAAAAAAGCTTGAGGCACAAAACTTTAAAAAAAATAAGCCATTAGTTTCAGAATATTATTTAAACATTAGTTTATTATTTCTTTTATTTATACTTAAAATAACAAAAACCGAGAATCTTTAAAATACTTATGCTTTGCATTTTTTAAAAACAAGATACTGTTGATATAATATTTCTGCATTGTGCCATCCACATTACTGATTGTAAGTACCATTTTTCTGTCATCAATTGAACTTTTGTGGGAAAAAAAATGAGAAGGGGAGTATCTATCACAACACAAAAGTAGTTTATATCTAAAAAGCATATACTAGATTTAATACTTCACCTCTTCCAAATAATTTTTTTTAAAAAAAAAATCCTTCATTCACAAAACTACAAGCTATATATATATTGATTATATATATATACTCTAGGATTAATATGATTTCAAATATTTGCTTAATTGTGTTTGTGTGATGTATTTTAAATATATTTAAATATATATATATACATAAGCTTGTTGGTTTTTATGTACCAAATTTAAACCAATATTGTAATAAGTTTATTGTTGAAAGACCTCTCAGAATTATAAACCACATTCACCTCTGATTAGGATTATATAATATATATATACCAGATATACAATATTTCAAAACTCCTAACACTCCTTGCCAAATGAGGAATTTGAGCTTTAATTATACTAATAAGCAGTGAACAAGAAATAAACAAAATAAAGGGACATCTCTAGTAACCTTTCCAATTCTCATCACAACTGGATGAAACTAATGTCACAGTTAGCAATTTGTGGAGAACTAATTTTTGATATTAATGGTAAGCTAGGTACTTAATAAAAATGAATAACTTCTTTTTAAAAGTTTTGCATATTATGAAATGTTTTCTTTGCACAATTTTGTCAATAATGATCTAAATAGCCCCTTTCCCTACAAATCTTATTTAAATTAAACATAATACTATAGTTTTTTTTAAAAAAAAATTTTTAAAATGCATATACAAGATTATTTTGAGCAAATTACTAATTTGCAAAACAATAACTTTTCAAAATTTAAGAGTTTCAACATTTTTTGTGTTAAGTTTTTATTTTAATATCTTTATTATTTCCTTTGATGCTTATTAAAATAAAATCTTTTTTTGAAATAATGTTGCTAATTCAAAGTAAATCAGATTGCTAAAAAACATTTTCTATTTTGAACACTGATAGATGAACTGATAATAATAAATAATAAACTAGTACATAGTACTTAAAACAGAAACATTAAAATATAAAACTTTTCTTACGAATTTTATCTAAACAATTGTAGACATTTGGATTTCAAAGTAGGAAAAATCAAAATAAATTTCCTTCTTTCTAATATATATATGTCATGCCATTGTGGTGGCATATATTTACTAATTTTTAATTATCATTATTAGGCTGTAGATGTAATACCCTTGTATTGACATGATGAAGGAGACTGGTTGCTAATGATCTACATTTTCAGAACATTTCATGTAAATAACAGACATACATAGATAAAACATAATATGATTGACACAAATGTAGCATTATATTGCAGTCATAATAAGCTGCAGTGAATTTTCCCATGAAATGGAGGTTTGTATACAGAACACCAACTGGAAGTTCTAAAAATCATACGACTTCCATGAAAAGCTCCTCTAATTGGTTGACAATTATGACATGAGGTGAATTTCATAACCACTAATCAAAATATTCCGAGTACATAATTTTTAAGTGATAAAAGTTATGGTTAACTCCCATTAGGCGGATAACTATCAGTTAACTAATTTACGCAAAGTCCTGGAGGGCTCAGACCATTACAAATTAAAAAGTCCTCAAGAGAAAACATGAATTATTACATAAAACATGTTGGAAGATAGTTATTGATTGAAGTAAATATATATTTCCCTTTAATTGAAAAGCTTTTAAACAAAAATGTGTGATATATTTTCTTATTTCATAATAAAAACAAGTAGAACAAAAAATAGCACCCATAATGAGAATATTTTTAGAAACTAATGAGTTGTATTAATTAAATTAGATAAGTAACTCTTTAACATTATTATGTTCTCTTTGCACTTTTAATAGTGATATCCTGCAATGATAATTGTAGAATGACTATTTTTTTATATATGAATGTACAACAATTTTTACAACTACACACAAAATATTTTCCCCAAAAAATTCCAACTATCACTTACTTAAAAGTTCTACCCCAGTTCCACAAACAAAACAACTGAATTTTAAGAAATGGATATGGCTAAATAAACAATATATAGACTGTCTCACCAGCATTTTTAATAATATCCAAAACTGCAGCAGCTGCAGTTGACGACAGACATTGATTGTCATTGCCTTTTTCCAAATTTTCCTTGTTAATTCTAAAATTTAAGAGAGAAAAAAAATTAAAATTGCATTTAATTCAAACTCTCAACTAAGCTTAAAAACAAATGCAAAAATACAATAGTTTCATTTTTAAATAAATTTTACACAAGTTGTTTCTAATTCTAAGGTCTGTTTAAAGTCTAAATCTTTATTTTTATATTAGATGTATAAACTAATTATGCATATTAGGATAATTTGAATTACATGCAAGAGATTCAATTTACTCTATTATAGATGGTGTAAATTGAGTTAATGCATCAAATTTAAGTAAAAATTTCAAACATTATTGACAAGGATTTTCAACATATTTTTCATCTCATTAATTCCTCACATGCAAAACACACCACACACAAATACAATTTTTAAAAATATTTATTCTGTTAATAAGTATAGAACCAAAACATACCCTGCTACATCTTTAATAGGAAGGATGGTATTGTATATTGATGCACAGTTACCACAGTAATCATCTGGAAGCTGAAAAAAAAATTATAATGTAACAAATATTAAAAACATAACATTTACACCTGAACATACAAATCTAATTTTCATTGAATAAAACTAGTTTAAAAAATGCAAAAATTAAAGCATCTTGCATAAGAAAAATTATAATATACTTTAAATTACTCTAATTGCATATTTCTCAATATTAATACATTTATAAAACTTTTTACTAAAGAAATAAAAAAATTTAGCTTATAATTGTATCTTTTCAATAACAAATTACCTTAACATTTCTTCTATTAAATTATTCTTTACTTTAAAACAACTGATGTATAAAATTAAACATTTGTTTTCGATTAAATATAACAAAAATTATTTTTTTTCCTTCACAAACAAATATTTATATGTTTCTACACTTTCTTTTTATAAAAATGAAAAATGTATTTAAAACAAACAAGGCTTTTTTTATTCAACAATCATGAAGAAAAAAATGGGATAGTAATTCCAACACATGAAACTTTTGCCAAATAAATAGCATCATTTTCATTATTTAAAAATTATCCAGAATTCTATATTTTTTTACTCAAAATAAAAAATTAATAGAATCATAATTAAAAAGTACCTGAACCAAAATTCCATGAACATGTGGATCAGCATTCAGTTCCCTAACTCTATCTAAAACCTTTGGGGAAGTAGGTTGAGAAATATTAACACATGAATTTTTAAAATTTGAAAACAAATACATTTAAAAAAGTTAGTATTTTACTTCTTTATTCATTCAAGAGAATTGTTTCACAATATATCTTAATGAAGGTTGGAGAAAAAACATTCTATGTATTATATATATAAATATTTATACAAAAAAACTAGCCTTCCTTTTTGAATTGACTTTATATGTAACATGGGCAAATGATTTTAGTCACATGTTTGGGATAAGGAAAATGTGTGTGTATATATAAGTTACAAACAAATAGTTGTAGGAAGACAATAGCTGTGTAGAAATGAATTTAAAAACACTTTAAACATAGGAAAGTGGCTATTTTGTATTTATTTCCTATAAGTCCAAATCAAGAAAAGAGACAGAAGAATCCCCACCCTTCAATTCTCTTACCTAGGGAATTAAGAGGAAAATAAGGATGTTATAATCAGGTGATCAAATGAAAGGAAATATCAGGTATTTTTTAGAAATTACATAGATGATTTTTCAAGAAAAACAGGAATTAGCCAGTTATTGAGTAATACACATGTAAGCTATTTAGATATTCCTTCTCTTAGAGTCCAGAATAAATAAAATAAAATCAATCCTTTTGACATGAGAAATGAAACGAGACATATTAAGAAAAATAGTATTCGTAATTAAGATTTAGAGAAAAAAATAAAAGATTAAGAATTGAAATTGAAATTAATACATATATATATATTCAAAAATACAAAAGAAAGGAAAATGACTAAATAGACTATACATAAAAAATACATGTAATTTCCCCATTTAAGTTTAAATATCTTTAACAAAACTAAAAACACATAACTTTTTTCGTAAGTGAAACTTTTATTTCAGTTTTCCGTAATATAAAATGATTATTTAGAATAGAGACAACACACTTCTTGTATTTGCATGGAAATTGCACTCACAAATATAAATTAATTTTTCTTAAAATAAAAACAAAATATTAAATAGGATTATCATAAAATTCAAATACACAATTGTTGTTGTAGTTTTAGTTTTATACAATATATTTCATGCTGTTTTATGTAATTAACTTCTCTATCAAGTTAAGATTACATATACTAAAAAAATTGTGAAATAAGTAACAATTAAGTTAAAAAAGAATAGCTAATATTTAAAAAATGATAATAAATATATTGAATTATAAATATTTACTTATTAAGTAAAACTAACTTTTCTATTCCAATAAATTTTCAAAACATTCAGAAACTACTAACTTCTTTATAAGATAATTCTTTCATACAAACAAGACTATTTTTCATAATAAATAAAAAAAATTATAAATATTCTTAAAGAAAAAAAAATATGTTTCATACAAACAGAATTAAATATTTATAATAAGCATAAAAACTATCTACAGATTCTGATTTTTTTGATAAATATAATCTCATATTTCAAGTTCATATGGGTGCTGTTTAGTAAAATTGACAATTCATTTAAACACTTTTGAAATGATCACCAAGCCCTTGATAGTCACAGTCGAAAATAGTAATACTTCCAATCCAAAATATGTTCAACAATGTAAACCACAATTTTAAATGTGTTATAAGGTTGAATAGTGGATTTTGAAAGATTTAAGAAAAAATTTCAGTGTTTATGAAATTAAATATATTGAAAAAAATGCTTATTTAATTTTAAAATTTTATTCTTCTTCCACATCTCTTTTGAAGTTTTTTTACAAATTTTTTTTTTATTAGTATAGAAAAAGATGCAAAACTGCTTATTCATATTGTGGGTTTTGTGCAATTTCTGCCATTAGAACCTATAAGTCTTAGAATCAAATTGATTTAAATAACTATGTTATTCTATAATTATACATTCTTCATGATGGATTCAAGGAGAAAGTATCCGAAAATTTCTATCCTAGCAATGATATTTAAAATAAATGAAATTATGATGCTTTTCAAATTAACATGTTTAATTTTTAAATATGGATCACACTTAGCTTGCTTTCTGTAAAACAATTGTTCTATCTCACAGACATTTTAAAACAATGCTTATTTATTCTTTTTCAACATTTTATATGTCAGTCACTTGAATCCTCTTTTCTGAACCCAATGTAAATCATTTTTGCCAATTGAACATTTGATATTATTCAAAATCAAACTTTTAATAATACACAAATTTTTCCCCCCTTTACACCATATTCGAAATAAAAGAAAAATATATAAAATATACTTCTTGGCTATATATTTCAGAATAATTAATAAAAAAAACAATGGAATACATTTTTAAAAAGTTTGAATTTCATTGTTGAGCAAACATAAAGAACAAATGCGACAAAATTTTTTAGAAGCAAATGATAAAAAAAGAACTATAGAAAAACAAACACACTGTCTTGCTTTTTTTTAATTAAAAAAATATTTTAGCCAAACAGCAATTTGAAATAATGTATAACAATCAAAATAGAGAAGATGGCTTATTCAGGAATATCTCAGCATATCTGTCTAATCTCACTCTAACATTAAACTGTAATTTCTAATTGTAGAATTAATTAGTTTACCACAATAAGTTAAAAATAAATATTACATACAGAACAATGACACAATTTTAAAAAATGAATTTTGTGTCTAATATCATATTTATATTTAAGCATAAACTTGTGTTAAAAACAAGGTATTACACAGGATTTTAAAATTTATTATTGTAATAATTTTAAAATACTTTGAGTAATTAACTTGAATTAAATTGAATTTAAACTTGTAAATTAAAAAAAAAATTCATTCAAGATAGGTACATTTTGCACTAAGTATGGGGATTATGAAGACAAACTTAGCATAAACATATGAAATTTGCCAAATTCTATTCTTTTAGTGTTTTTGAAGTGAATGTACCTTATCAGATAATATCACAAATGTTTGTATTGGGAACAGTTTGGAAAAGCAATCACCGCGACTCATGGTCTTTATTACTGATAAATACAATAATTTGTATCAAAATTAAAAATTTCTTAAATTTAAATAAATTGCATAAAATTTTATTAAAACTGATGGATGGAATTGTAAATGAAATGACAAAGTATTAAAATTAGGGTTTCATTTTGGCTTCTTCAATATCAATGTTAGCAAAAGTTCAGTATTTGCATAATATGCTGTCGACCAGTTTTGTCAAATCAAAAGACGTTGCCATCAATATTGGAAAACCCTTTCCATGCATGTTCAAACATAATAACAAAATAGGTGACAGCATTTAGCAATGTCTTTTGAATTGCGATGTCTATTTGGAGAAATTGGCCGATGGTATAATATGTAAACAAACAAAAAAACCTTCCCCACAAACATTAATAATATCAGAATCTTTATACCAATTTTAAGCCTATCTCTCTATAGAGTAGTATTAAAAATCTTCAGTATTAATGCTTAGCATGAATTATCAACAAAATTTATTTCACTTTATTCAGTTTTTTGTCGATTTTCGAGAACAAAAAACAGTAAAAAATTAATTTTTGAATAAATCATTAGCATTTTTAATAAAATTAATTATTAACAAATCTTTTTTAATTTTATGTACTACAGACATAAAATTATAAATAATCAAAAAAAATTAAGGAGTTTGGGAGGTCCAGACTAGAGGAGCCCCCCCCCCCCTGATCGCACTATTCCTCCCTCCATCCCAAATTAGTCACTACATTTAAGTAGTAAAATTCATTTGGCAACAGGATGCTGGCAGTATCACAGAAGAATGGTGATGAAAAATATGGATTGAATTTGCAATTACATTGTTAACCTCCAAATAATCTGGAATTAAATGTACTTGATCTCGGATTTTTCAACACAATACAGTTGTTGCAACATTAAATGCCCACAGAGAATATTGACAACTTAATTGATGCTGTTGAAGTCCCTTTTCAAAATATAGAAGAAGAAAACCTTGACAATGCATTTTTAATTTTACAAACATGTATGGAAAACATGATGTAATCCCAAAGCTACATTACATGCAAAAAATTCCTTAAATATCAATTAAAATTTCTTTGATTGCAATCAAAAATTATCACACAACTTGGTATTTTCATACTCATTTTTTACTTTCCACAAATATAGCACATATTTTGGGATAAATGTTTTACAAATTTACAAAGTTAACACACACTCTCTTAAGTCAAGCCACATTCCGTAAGGACTCTACTATCAGTATGCCAGAAAGATCATTTTCTTCCTAATGAATTTACAATTCAGTAGCTAGAAGATTATTTGCAATTACTAATGCAAGAGTCCTTACAGAGTGACCCTGGGATTTTTTTAAACTAATTTAGCACTGATTTAAGGAGGGAGGGAGAGAAAGCTTGGTAAGGTAAATGTTGGTGATTGATAGCATAACACCCTAAAATCTCTGAAAAACATTTAAACAAAATCATACACAATAATCAATATCAATAATTATACAAATATATTCAAATGTAACAACTAATTAGGGACAGAGGGAATATAAAACTCAAAATTATATCTACAATGTAAACATCAATGGTATCAAAAATAGTTTTTATAATCTCTTCTTTCAAGTACGAGTGTCAAAGTCCAAATATTTGAGATATAGGTCAATGTCGATGTTAAAAGTGTCATATAGTTAAGTAAAATTTCAGTTAATTTCTTACCTTTATTTAATAGTGGAATAAGATTATTTCTGTAATATAAATATTATATTTATCACATATTATAAAATGTTTCAAAGTCAGGAAATTTTCAAATTATTGATTTGAAATGAAACAAAACAAAAATCTGTCTAAAAATTAATAAATTCAAATGGGGGCTAAGAAAATATTAAACAACAGAAAAAACATTTATAGATACCAAAGATTCAATATCAGCAACGTGTTTGAACTTAATAAAATTACAACTAATCCCAGTCTCTTGAAGAATAGATTTTATTATCAATGTATCCGAGCAGCTACTTTCATCCCTTTTGGTTTGTTCAACCTAGAAAAGATAAATCAATAAAATATCTTCACATAAATTAATAGTGTCATTTAAGTACATAATAAGCAAATTAACCACATCTATGCAAGAAGTATAATTTGAAAACATGTAAAATTTATTCATATAAAAAAATAAAAATTTTGATTTCAAATTTTAAGAATACTATTCACAGTATAAAATATGTTTTAAACATACACAGCAAGATTTTCAATGTAATAGTGAAAAATATTTAGACATTCGTCTATTATGTTAAATGCTTGAAAAATTATTATATTACTTTAAATGGTCAAAACAAAATTCAGTTACTTCTATTATGAGTTTGAGGAGTAGAATTTAAACTATGTTTTTTAAACTTCCTAAAATGTTATATATATTTTGTTTCATTTAATAATTCAGTCACTTTTTTACTGCAATGACATAGCCTCAGTTCGAAATAATTATGTTATAATAATATGCAAAACTGAAACTATTATTACAAATTATGTATCACAGTATAAAAAATAATCATTTTGTATACCATGAGAAACAATTACAACAAACTATAATCAATACAATTAAAAAATTCCATCTTAAATATTTATAATGAAAGATAAAATAAAATGTAACGTTTTTTTAACTTATTTTAAATTACTTTCTCACTTTTATGCATTAACATTTTTTCTAAATAAACTAAATATCTAAAAGAATACGTAAAATAAATAATTATTTCATATGAATAAAAAATTTCACTTTTAAAACTTCGATGCATTTAAATTGAAAATGATTTTATGAATGAAAAAAATAGATGTAGCAACAACTATCAAAAAATAGAAATACATTATATATATATTGTGTTTATGGAACAATACCTGGACAAAAGTAACCAAAGGTTGAAAATTAGGATATTGCTCTTTCAAAGATAGGAATTGGTTCTTAAACCCAGAAATCGCTGATCTAAATGAAAAGAAAATCAAAATAAATACAGGCAAATGCAATAAAATGTCACGAAATTCTTTTATTTTTCAGTAATTTTCTAAAAATGAAAAAACACTATTTTCAAATTAATTCAAAAAGAATAATTTTAGTGATGTATAAAATTTTTATTCCTTTACAATCTTTTATTAATAATTTTTCTTTAAATTTGGAAATTTTTTATTTTTAAAGCCAAAACTTAACTTACGAAAAAATTGGGTGTTTTAAAATATCACTCGCCGGCATCTTGAAAAATTTACATGTGTACAGTTTAAGTAAATATAATGTTTTAAAAAATTTAAAGATGTTTTTATCTTGAAATGTTGATATGTAAATCAAAGTTCGAAACTTGACAATCGTCACATGTTAAAAGTAAACAGAATCAAACTGCAATCTGATTGGTTGAAAGTAACCTTTAGAAACTTAAAAATCGATTCTTTAAATGGCTATTTCTTTCAACAGGCATTTAACGTTCAAAATAAAAAACACTAAAAAAAAAGGATTTTTAAATTAACTGTTAGCTAAAAAATTATTTTAAAAAAATGTGCGCTTAAGAAAGAAAGAAGGGATAAGCTTTGATAATTTTGATTACAAAGCCTACCAATGGCTGCACAATTAAGTGCCCAAGAAGACTTTAAAAGCACAGAATTTATTTACTTATTATTTGATCATCATTGGAGAAATAGCTAAAGATAATCAAGAGTAAAATTTTCTAGATTTATTTACATTGACAAGAGTCAAACTGAATATTTTGAAAGACATTTATAGTTGCTATTTTCTAAAAGAACATGAAACCCTTAAAAGGAGAACAGTAAGAAAGATATGAATGTGAACTCTTCATTTCGTGTGTTGAAGACTCCTCAAAAAGCGTCAAGAGTGAGTAACATTCAAATTTGCTCGTACACCATATGGGATACCAAAAGCTGGCCACAACCGGTTTTCTCCGTACTACGTACGGCACTGTTATTTTCATCTTTCTACCTTTGTTTGAAAAAACGGTTGTTTGAAATTTGAAAAAGGTTGTTTGAGTTTTTGCTAGCGCTACGAAAGTTTTTGATTCTTGAAGGCGGTGAGATGGTTTTCAATACAGATTCGGGATTTTTGAAATTTGTATTGTATTGACTATTCTTCTATTTATAGATGAGTTATTTTAGTTTTTACACAAAATTTTGTGAATTTATCAGAAGAATTTAGGAGTAGGAGGAAGAAAACTGGGTGTTTTCCCTCACCCAGGAAACAAAATGGAAATTGCAAAAGACGGAGAATTTTCAACGTCAAATAAACTGAGAAGCAATATAACAGATATTGAGTTGATAACAATTTAAAGAACAACAAAATTTAACTATGAATCCTAGTATCTTGCTTTTTCTTAAAAAATCAAATAATAATTTTTACAGTAGTTACCCACTAAAAATAAAAGAAGTAATTATGAATGAATTCTATATGAAGAAAAGTATCCAAAATATGAGAAAACAAGAAACAACGAGATTATTTAACAAACGAGGTTATTAAAACAAATAGTTACGAAACTGTCATGGAGACATTAAATATTAAGCAGATAAATCGCACAGAAATTACTGCAAGATTATTGTTTATTGGTCTAACTTGTAGTTATATATTACAAGGAAAAGACGCACTCTAAATAGTGATTTCTCACCAAAAAGATGCTGAAATTTTAAGGACTCGTTTTGCTACTTATGGAGCCGATTTACTCTCTTCCCTATCTTTCAGATAAGTGTTTATTTTTTGTATTCTAATTGTGCCAACTTTAATTGTTTAAATAAATATAAATGCTTTAAGCCAAATAGCGAAATTTAATTTTTTCATTCAGTGAATTTGTAAATTATTAATACAGCGTAAGAGAATAATCTAGGAAGTTAATCTTAAATTAAGCATGATGCAAACTTTACGAATCTGGGTTAATATTTAAATATAGCGATATTTAAGATTAACTTCCTAGATTACTCTCTTACGCTGTATTAATAATTTACGAATTCACTGAATGAAAAAATGAAATTTCGCTATTTCGCTTAAAACATTTATATTTATTTAAACAATTAAAGGTGGCACAATTAGAATACAAAAAATAAACACTTATCTGAAAGATAGGGGGGGGGGGGAGTCGGCTCCATAAGTGACAAAACGAGTCCTTAAAATTTCAGCATCTTTTGGATCAGAAATCACTTCCAAATCTACTTGGTTTTTGAGTGCACTCCTTATAAACTCCACCGCATAGCACCAATATCAATGCGCGGAAACTTTCTTTCTGATTTTTTAACATTTCTAATTGGAGGAGGCACAGCGCGTAGTGATACCCTTAACGTACTTTATGGGTGCAATAACCCCGAGGGTGTTTGACGCCCCCAACTCAAAGGAATGTATTGACATCCGGTAAACAGGGAAAGGTGTAAAAATCTGTAAAAATCACAAAATAACAGGGGTCGTATATTATGCTGCTAGAGCCTCGTATCAGTTGGTAATCTGAAATTTATTGAATCAATAATGTACAAAATTGATTACCTGAATTTATTGAAGTAAAATAGCAGGGCAAGTGTCAAGAAACTTGCGGTGAGGGATGGCTTTGATTTTCAGCTGGACAAAGATACCAAGTGAATGGCTTACATTGTGAAGTCATGACTGTTTTACCATGTCCCAGACCAATTTCACAAGCCATACCAGTAATTAGACTTAAGCACAATACATCATTTGCCGGCGAATAACTATTCTAAATAAGTTGTGATGAATAAGTTTCATTTTCTTTTCTTTTTTTATTCTTTTGGATATATATCTGAATCAAAAATAGAAAATTGGCTCTCCAATGCAAACATCATATGAGTCCAATAAAATATTAGCTAATTTATCATTGACTTAAGGTGGCCTTTTAATTGAGAATTTCTTTTCAATAATAAATAATAAATGGGTTTCTTTTATTGTAAGGAAAATTATTATTAAAGAGTTGAATATTCATTTAAATGATATCGAAAAAATAATCATTTGGTGTGCAAATTTAAAATATATTAAAGAATGCTGTATAATAAAGAGTTTGTTTAAAAATATTGATAAGAATTAGATTTATTTTAAAAAAGGTTTGTTTATAAGTCTTATTATATTTGTGTTTGTTTGAATATATGCTTGTCAACAAAACTAAAGGTTAATGGGAAAAAAATATGTTCACAAAGTTAATGTTGCAAAGAATCATCATATAGTGCAATTATTTATTTTAACTAAATACGATAATTCAGTGATTGACAATGTGATGTGCCATGAATGCATGTTAGTACTCGGGTCTGTAGTGTGGTTTAAAGTGATTGTGGTTTCTGAGAGTGATTAGTAATCAGTGAAAGGCATCGCAATGTGGCCAATAACTCTAGAATCGACGGAGGTCAATCACAAAGGAAGTCATCCGATATTTGAATATCCCCCCTCAAAGTGCCAAACTGAATCAGCTGATGTGGGTATTTTTTGAGTTTATTCCTTAAGAACCAATTTTAATATAAAGCCCCCAGTATGGAAATATTATGAGTAAAATTTGTACAAGCGTTAACAAAAACGCGTTACGCTGTGCATGCGCCAAGTTGATGGAAGAAAGGAAGGACTACTTTTTCTTCTTTTTTAAAATTACGCGATCATTCTTTCCCTACCGGAATCACACAAAAAATAATTACAGAATCGGAAAGATCAATTATTTTGCCACGATATGGTATAAATGTATTTACAAAATAACGAAATTTTGCATTTCTTACGATCTTTTCTGAAATGAGTCAATATTGATGTATTTTTATAAAAAGCGTTTTTCAATCGTTCTGTATGAATTTCTTACGATTGTAATGTATCGAAATTATGTTCTAAAAAAGTGCATACTTTGTTCTTTTTCAATCAGTAATTTAAAATACGAATTGCCAAAAAACTTTTTTTTTTTTGCAATTCTTTAAAAAATACTCAAAATTTTAAGTAAACATTTAATAACTTAGTTATTTATAAAAATAATCACACAAATCTTTTTTTTTCAAGTGTCAAACGTTGTTATCCGTGTTTTATTTCAAAGATTGAAAAAATTGCCTAAAAATTACGGATTTTAAAAGAGTTTTTATGTTCTTCGTCTAATACCCTTTTTGCAAGAAATGCTTTATGCAGTTTTTTCCTTACATTTTTTTGTTTAAAAATTACCGTTGTTTGTTATCTGTATAGGAAATTCGGAAAGTGTATTTTAAAAAACAAGCCCTCAGGGGAAAAAAATTACAATTTTTAAAAAAAATTCAAACTACATTTACTAGCGCTTCTCTTTTTAGCGTAATTGGCGTCGAAAACCGGTTTTCGAGCCAAGCAACAATTCATGCCTTAGCTCTTTTGACAACGAAGTTGACTATAACAACTGAAAGTCCCTAAATTTAGCGGTATGTATTTAATACTGTTTTGGTACGTTGAATAGCAAAGTAACGAAGCATGATTATCAAAAATAAACTTTATTTCATCACCATAACCAATATACTCAGTTAGAATATTCCCTTTGTAGTGGTATCTTCATAAGTCAGTAACAGCCTACGGACAGAGGCGATCACTTTATCTAGTGGTTATGTTACTAGGCTTCGGATCTATATGCCGCAGGTTCTATATTCCGGATAGGCACCAACACATTCCGTTCAATAAGCATTACTTTTAAAGAAAAAGTTATCGATTTAAAACTTTTATTTAAAACAATAATAATGATTATTCATTTGAAAATTTAGCCTTATCCTTTAGTTTTAGCCTTAGAAAGTTTCATTAACAATTGTCCTTTTTAGAACATTTGATTCTTTTTTTTAAATCCTTTACTAAAGAGCTTACAGTTTTGATATCCAACTTTACTTCTTGATTTCTCCTTGGAAAATTTATTAATTATTTTTGACGTATCTGTTTAATTCCAAACATCTTGTGTTCCATATGGCCACGTTGTTCAACTTGTCTTCTCTCTCATAGTACTTCTTAAATAATTTTTAAATCGGTTTAAAACTGAAGATCTCTCACCTGATGCATTCTATATCGATATTGTTAAAATATTTTTAAAAGCATCTCTACATTAGAATTTCTCTTGCAACTCGATAAATTACTCGTGGGGGCCTTCATTGTATCTTTGTTTTCTTATAAAAATAGTAAAAATTAATCCAATTAATATAGTCAAAATTAAAATCTAAAATCGTCTTTGTAACTTTCCTTTTATTTTTATTTTTGTGTAGGTCTCTACTTAATTTCAGGTAATAATCTTTCGTCAAAAAATACAGTAAAATGTTCTATAACAGTTTAATACATATAGGCTTTTCGGGATATAGGCTTTTCTGCACTTGTTCTATCGCATATGACAAAAAGAATTCACAACGAATTTTTTCCTTCTTTCAAAAATTTAAAATCGACTTTTTTCCTTTCACTGAAAAATTTTCTCTTTTGCTACCCGTGAGCTCGCTCAGCTTCCTCTTCATACGAGAGTCCTTATAATTCAGTTATTTCTAGTTTTATTTTTAAAAATTCATTTCTAAAATTTTGGATATAATTTTCTAGAGATTTTAGTAGAATAAATCTTTTTAATAATTCCCATTTACCTTATTACGATGATTTGCTAGAATGCTTTGAATAATTTTGTGCTCCAAGTCGTACTTGGCATCAATCAGATTAAGCCCCCCCCAAGAATTCTGTCATCCCCTCGATGTGGGGGGTTGTACATTACGCCACTGAATTATGATGGCTGTATATTGGTTAGAAGAATCCCAGGTCAGGGCCTGCAAGCAACTTCTCTGTGGCCTAGAGACACTGGGCCTGCACCTAGAGTTATGGTCTGGTCTGAGCAATTTTCTTTGATTGCAGGTGAAATTCTCGAAGTTAATTCACACACCCAAACTTGCACGTCAGTCTGGTGATTAAAACTGTTGCACTGCCATTTATGAACATCATTCAAGAGGTGTTTTCCAACAGGATAAAAACATGCTTTATTAGAGTGTCAGCGAGTTACTTTGGCCTGCTTGCTCACCAGATCTTTTTCCAATCAAACACCAACGGGACAGCATTGGACGGCAACGACAGTGTCATCCCCAACCGGAATTAAACAACCTTATATTGACAGATCAAGAGCAACAGGCTTGCAATTCCATCCCCCAAAGTGATACCCGATACTTGTACGACACAATGTATGCATATTTGCATTTCAAATTCTGCCGGTTACACTCATTTTTAATGTATCATCATTTCACATTTGAGGTGACTCTTCTTACGCTTATATTAACCTATGACCTTGAAAATTTAGTCAATTAAATATGTTGCTAGACAAATGCATTGCCGAAGTTTCATTAGCCTACAATAACTTTTTCTTGATATTGAGATTTTTCTCCCATCAGTGTAAGATGTATCCGAGAGTAACTAAGCACGGCTGTGAATTGAAAACAAACTTGTATGACTTGAATTCTATTCGTTTGTTCGATATAAAATTTGTTCAAAAAACGCATGCGAAAAATTTGAACAGATTGCAACAATATAGATATACGGAAAAAAGATGGCCAGGGCTAGAACGACTCAAGTGAGTGGAAATCATCGGAGTTATACAATTAGGGACGTCTTAAGACTTTTTGAGGCCTTGGGCTCCTGCTCAAATTTAGGCCCCACCTATGACCCTGAAAAGCAGGAGCGTAGTTACCACTGTATCAATGATGCGGGACCCCAAGCTACAGGGGCCACAATATGTGTAAGAACAAAACTTGTAAAATGTTAAGGGTCCCCAAAGAATTTTAAGTGTGTGTGTGATACAGGGCCTACTCATGACTAGTTACGCCAATGCTTAAAAGTAGACAATACATGGTATACGTTTTCAAATACTCGTACAAACAGTAACCTTAAGCTAATAAATGTGCATGACTTACATTTGCACAAATAAGCACGACCAACTGCTGTCTTATGATTGAATGAGTAATGGTGATCTATGGTGGTAAGCGTAGGCCCAGAGGCGGATTAAGGTAGTTGGAGGCCCCTGGCGGTAAAAAGGTTTGAGGTCCATGGGCTTAAGAGTCGAAAAACTAAAATAGTGTAAAGAGTTGCTTACTTTAAATTCTCAAAATAAAATGTATTGTTATAATAAAACTCATCGGCTAAAGAAAAATCTTAACTGTATATAAAAAAATTAAAAACCTTACTTAAGAGCTTACAGTTTGATTTCTCTCTGGCAAATTCATCAATTACTTTTATCATGTCTATTTTGTCCAAAACATTTTATTCTGTATATAATATGGTTATATTTTTCAATTTGTCTTTTCTCCCATAGTACTTCTTAAATTATTTTTTTATCACGTTTTAAAACTAAAACAGATCATTCACCAGCTGCATTAGATACCAGTATTGTTAAAAAAATGTTCAAAAGTTTTTCTTCATTAGGATTTCTTTTGCATCTCGATAAATTTCTAGAGGGGGTTTTAGTGTATGTTTTCTTTTCATTTCTTGTTCCAAGGTGGCGTGGTTGGTTTGTCGCTGACCTTCTGCACACATCAAGCTTGGGGCCCCTGGCGACCGCCAGGTCCAACACCCGCTTAATCCGCCACTGTGTAGGCCTATACATGGACAACGGTCATCATATAATAATGCAATCTTGCTACTGTTACCAGTTTACATATAGTCCGAAATTCCAAGTTTTTCGGAGAATACATTTGGAAATAACTTTTGACCGTAAAAATTATTCCAACCATAATCTTATAAAGGCTGACTCGAGAATAAGGCGAGATCCCCATTGAAGCCGAGGTGCAGTTGGCCCATACCTTAAGACGTCCCTGGTTATATTATCGGTTCAAGATCTTTTTGTTGCTCGTTGAATTTATAACAAGAATTCATCAAGCTTGGAGCTCCTGGCGGACGCCTCTGTTTTAAATATTACTATCATATGGCCCACTTCCACTCAACTTCAACAAGTGAACAAGAGAAGAGGACCAAAAGCGAAAACTGAAAAAAAAAAAGATTTTGAACCGAGATCTCTCTAGAGTACAATTGTTTTATTCGGCCATTCACTTGTTCCAATACTTTAACGATCGAGTAATCGTTATTCTATAGAATACCTAGTTAAATAGTGGAATTCAATAATTTTATATACTTTAACTGACTTGTCTAGTTATTTCATGAAACACATAGTTATTCTATGAAATAACGGATTTCACACTTTAACGGTAACAAAAAAATTTCTCCAGCATTCAAATGATTAAATAAATGCGTAAGAGACAATTTTAACTTTTATGGATGGAAAAATCAAGAATATTTTCCCCTAATGTTTGTTAGAAAATAGGACCTGAATATATTTTTAATTTAAAATTTATTCCAATATTAGTGTTATATTGTGACTTCGATGTCATGCACAAAACAACATACTTGGTTCTCCTATTCATTTTTTGGTTAAACAGTCAGTTTTTTCCCCCTTCTGTAAAATACGTTCCAAATTTTGTCTATTACACTGTAACACTAAACTGATTTTTAACTCTGCATGTTCGAATGAAAATTTACCAACATTTTAAAATCTAGCTATAAATGGTTACACGTGTTACAATCATATAGAGGTACCCGCCTGAAAAATATGTTCCATTTTTCGGCATAAGGTGACTGTAGGCTTTAAAATGTAAACAGAGCAATTCTCAATTTAATGAATATATGAGAGAATATATCATGTCAATGTATTTATAACAACTGTAGATGTTAAGAAAATAAAAATACATAGATAATGTAATGAAGCAAAATAAATATAATTTATTTCTAAAGTATATCCTTTAAGTATTACAAATTCTTTGTATTTCAGACAGTAGACAATTCATATAATATAAATACTTTGACAATGAACTGAGATGATAAATCATACTAAAAATTAGCAATACTAAATTATTGTTGAACTCAAGCAACTAGTTTTTCTTTAAATTCATTAAAATTCAATAACAAAAATATAATACTAATTTTTTTTATAAAATAACACAGTTTTCAAATTATTATTACAAAATTTTTCAATTTCACATCGCTTGACATATATCATTGCTATTCTAAAGAGAAATTTTCATTTAACATACATAGGTTTCTTGTATATATAGAATAATAGTCAGACGATTTTATACATTTGAATTCTTTTTTCTTTTTAAGCGAAAATGATAATAAGAAAAATTCAGCTCTCTCTTTATAACTAATTCTGTTTTATTTCAACAAAAAAATCTTTATAAGAAAAATAAGAAATAAACATTCCTTTTGATTATTTTAATTATTTATCTGCGACAGATATATATACGACAAACAGTAATATATACTTTGAGATATTTTCTACATGCAAGCTCATTTTAGTTTTCGAAATACGTGTGGCCTTTTTAAAAAGAAAACAATAAAAAAGGATGATTAACGATTTCGATTAAATTAAAGAGAATTTTTTCAAGACAGTCAACCAGTTCGAATTAAAAATGAGAGAAAAGAATTTACCCAAATGAAAATATTATTGAATTTAAACACGAATGCTTATTATCATACTATTTTATTATTAATTTATTATTTTGATAAAATTAATCAAAATTTTAAAATGACTGAGTGTCATGCCACAAGAATTGTTGATCCAAATATTAAAAATTTGTACTTTAAGTAAATATTAGGAATTACAGTAGTTGGTTTTTAAGAATAAAATTCAACCAATTTACACAAATGAGGCAGTACTATAAAGCCGAATTAGTAAAATTATTTTACATTCGTAAGTCAAAGTAACAGTCCAGTTAAATTTTTATATTATTTGGATGGAATATAAAATGCTAGCACAAGCCATATTCTGAAAACGAGTTGATCATATTCTTAATATATTCCCGCTATTTCTATCACTTAAAATTTTTATTTCTAAAAATAGCCTTATTTTTCTCCAAGTTATTTTAATACTTAAACGATTCAATACATTACATGAAAAATAGCATTCTAAAATACTTTAACAAATAAATACATCTCAAGCAAATCTCTTTTAGTTTATTCCTGCGTTTTAAGCGAAAAGCAAAGAGAAGATGCAAGGAACGATGTATTCATAGATTAACAAAGCTCACAAACACTAGCTTTTAAATAGCTTGATTTTTTTTAAAACTTTGGTGTGATGTGGTTTTTACAGCTGCCATGCCTTTTCCATCATCGTCACGAAATATTCATCCAAGTCAATCGAAGCACTAACTCCAGCATAGTAATCAATGAATTCTTGTTTGGATACCTAAAAGAAAGAAATAATAAAAATGACACACTTTTTCACGTATATTTGCTTGCTTACAGATTGTCAAAAGAGATTTTAAAATACTTTTCAACATTTGAGAAAAAATGTTGTAATGTTATTAATGCTGTTCTTTAGAATTTCTTTCTATTGCAAAGCATTCAAATATATAAATACAATAATCTCAATCTGAGAAGGTATTACCGAAACTCCAAAGTACTAATATTCCATTTACGAATTTTAAACAACAGGTCTTACTAATAAATTTTACAATTATTTATTCTAACTATATTATTCAAAGATATTGAGCAAAGAAAATAATTTTATGAAAAAATTTGTTCTAAAAGACTGGGAAAAAAAGGAAGAAAAAACATACCATCAAATAAAATAAATAAATGAAAAAATAAACACTGTCAATAGAAGAGATTTAATATTTGAGTTTTTCATTCGTAATGTAAATATAGCAATAACAACAACAAAAAATTATTCCTTTTGAGGAATATTAGCGGCAGATATTCCCAAAACGTGACCATGAATGCAAGTAATATAACAAATCATTCTATAGCATTAATATAAAAAATGCCAAATGTGATGATAAATTCCGTAATCAGAGTTTTAATAAATTTTGAAGATGATTATTTTAAAGGAAACGTATACAATAACACCCAATCATGATAATTTATATGGGAATAAAACAATTCCCAAATGATTCCTGAATTTCTAAGTTTTCTTCAAAAAATTTATTTTGTATTGTTACGCTTAATAAATTCGTTTACCTTTGAAATATCGTGCATATATAATTGCAATTATGATCAAATCCGTTAGGAGAGTGGAGTGTTGGCTCAAATGTCCTCCCCCTTACTTTACTGCAGTTAAAAACTACAAGGTTCGCCTTGTTCAGAGAGAGAGAGCCCTTGCCATTATTAAACTCTCACTCGCTCATGATCTCTAAAATATGTTCGTTTTATGCGTAATCATATGCAAATGAGTTATATGTTAAACCACTTATAAATAGTAGGAATATAATTAAAAACTCCTTTTTCTAAATCAAATATTTAGTTAATCGAGAGCCTAAAAATTAAACCCCTTTGACGCCCAAACACCAGCGAAAGAAGTTTCAAACATATATAATACTATTGCAAGGAGTTGGTAATTAAAAATGGGGTATCTTTACGTTTATCCTGTGCAAAACTGTAGCAAGAAAATAATATTAATCACATTTATTGCAAACATAAATAAATTAAAAAAATAAAATAATCTTAGAAAGAATTCCATATAGATAGCCATCACCAATTAAATTTTCTTTACAACTTTTCCTTTCAGCCTACAATCAACCCGTCCGCTTTCGAAAAATGTGTGAAGAGGAGTAACAGACAATAGGTACCCCTTCCCCTCCCATTTCCTGTCTTACCTTTCCATCTGCCTTGTTGGGCGTGTCGAAATTGGCAAGAAATTCCAGCAGAACCTCGTCTTCACTTTTCTTCCCTTCTACCACGTCCGGATGCTCTTTGCCACTGTACACGCCCTTCAGGTCTTCAAGCGTGACGGAACCGTCGCCACTCTGGTCCATCTTAGCGAAGGCTTTTTCGATGATATCCAGTCGCTCTTGAGGCAAGGGTGGCTGAACCCGTAGAAAAAAAGGGCAAATTTAATAATTATAGTATCAAACTGAGAACATTTAGTTTCAGTTTAATGTAACAGATAAAACAATTGCATATTATGCCTGGTTTTACAAAAAGTATTGAGCCAAAGATACTAATTATACCGCCAAAGAACTATGTAAACATTTAGAATAGAATACGTAAGCATACACAAGCATGTCTGAGTGACTGACTATGGAGGGGATATATCGTAGTAAGCTTGTTGCCGATTTGTGTACTCATACCTCCACGACATTTGTCGTATTTCTCGCAAGAATGGCGTAAATTTTATAAAGCATCGAGTAAAATGAATAACCACGAAAATGTAAATGACGGAATAAGGCGGAGATTGTCGGTAAGTTGGAAGCAGGTCAATCAAAGGTACGGGTGGTTACAGAGCTCGATGTAATGAACAGTGTCGTCAGTAATTTATAGAAACAATTTCAGGAGTCTGGATCCATATTGAGATGACTTGGACAATGTTGACCAAGATCTACAAGGACGAATGAGGGTCGTTACTTGGCACTTAAAGCGAATACGATGTAGGACTGAGGCAGCTTCACACGGCTCTCACGTGAGCTATATGCTGTCATTGGAACTAGAGTTTCACGGTTCGTAACTCACTTCCACGACCTAATTGGCCAAAGGCTGCAGGAAAGAGGGATGTACTCCATAAGGCTAATTGTTTGCATCCCGCTCAATGCAGCCCTCAAAAGAGAGGTATGCATACTAGACTATACTTCAGTGGAGCACAATGCTTTTGAAAAATGAGTTGAGATTTAACCTGGATACTAAAACTCTCAACGTGTTTGTATCCCGAGAGAGCCTGGAACACCATATTATCCCTTTGTCATCAGGAAAAAAGATCATTACGGAAGTGGAGGTGTAATGGTTTGGGCATATATAACGTTGGACGGTCCTGTTCCTTGACTTTTATGAGGTAAAGAGAGGAAATCTTATAGGACTGTAAGTTAGATTTTTCAGGGGCACAGTTGGTTCTTGGAACCTGCTAATGGCTGACAACGCTCCCCCACACAAGGCTCAGCTTGTCAACAATACCAGCCGAGCTCTATGTGGATGAGCTTTGTCGATTCCTGGAAAGAGAGATATTCTCTGACTGTCACAGACTGTCTCTGACTGGCCAGCCCCAGTTTTTGACTTTAACTTTATATAGCACGTCTGGGAAGCTCTTGGAAGAGCAATTGGGTTTCATCATATTCCTCTGAAAACAACCCTAGAACTAAAATCTTTCTTACTGCAGAATGGGATTGATTATAACATGGATGCTTCCGGTCCAGTATGCTACTATGCTAAGTGATTTGTCAAACAATGAGGAGAAGACCATACCTTTTATTACACCCCCTTTTCATTCGATATCATACGTGGATATTGAACATTCCCACACTACAAGATCTTTGAATAAACATGCTTTTTCAATTGACTTTTGAGTGGTTCATTTCTTTCACTTTTATAAATGTGTATTTATACCAAATTTCATCAAAACCTGTCTTAGTTCTTCAGAAATTTGACATAATGCTCAAATTCTCTTGATTTTGCATACGAGTGCATAATCATATACAGTGAGACTCTTATTCATTTGACTTTATTGTTAATCTTAATATTCCATATACATAAGTAGATAAATTTAGTTTAGTATCCCAAGTAAAAATACCTTAATAACACAGCCACACAGATTGTATGAATTTAAAGGGGGAAAAAAAATAGAATTATTTTATATCGAATATAAATAAATATAATTAATTCAAATGATAACTGCACTAATTTTTAAATTATAAAAAGTTTGGAAATCCTAAATTTGAGTTTTTCTAATAATCTTATTGAATTTTTTTTTTATTTTTTACAAATGATTTCAATGAATTATAAGTGCAGTTTTTAATAATGTTGGCTTTGTATATTAAAATTAATTTCTATGAAATTATACTGAGTATTTTAAATGCTTTTATTGTAGTCAACTGATTTTGCCTATATAATGTAAGTGCTAATAAATTTCAGATTTCAATTTATTATTTCTATCTCACATTCAAATGTATTCATCCTCAATTGTAATAAAAGCTATATTTATCAAAAATATTATTGTATCATTTGTTTAAACAAAAATCTTTAATGAAATACTTTTTCTGTAAATTTCTTTTAAAATTACTCAATTGACACAAAATAGCGAGGTTTTTTTCTTTCACCTTTAAACTTCAAGTTTGAGCTGTAAAGGATATCTGAAGAACATAATGTTTGGAATGTGAATTTTCAATTAAATGATAGGTAGTAAAAAAACGAAATTCCTGCCGCACAAATTATACGTTAAATCATTTTTAAAAATAGCGAGATGGGATTTTTCCGAATTTGCTTAAATAAAGGCAAAATAAAACATAACCTATCTTTTTTTATTTGAAATGAAATCACTTCAAAAAGTTATACTACTATACAGTTTTAATTGTTCAAACTTATTAATTTTAAATCAATTTTTACAAGTAATTAACTATTATTTAATTAAAATAGTTTTGTCTGTTCATATAATTTTACATAGTTTCCCTTTTTGACAACTTTCTACAAATACCTTTTCCCACCCTCTCAAAAAATATACAAAAGTTTTAAAATGTCCATTATCTGTATAATCAGTAAAATAGCAAAGTTGCATTTATGAAAGTTAATGATTTGAGAAAGACACCTATATTACTCTAAAAAAAGGAATGCAACCACTCGTGATTAAATAACTGTATACTGACTGTCCCAAGCAGCGGAAGTGCCCTCTAGCGACTACCCGACTTTAGTACGGGCTAAGTGAGGAATGAATGTAGCTGCTATGAAAAAAGACCATGCTGTTTGTCCTTAATTTTTGTTATGATACTTGTTATCCGTGTGCCATGGCGTACTCAGACCTTTCTTATGGAGGGGGGGGGGGTATATATATTCTAAAAAAGACGTAGACGAAAGCATCAGTGGTAGGGGTCTCTATGGTAAGGGTGACCAACCCGCGACCCGACTTGAATAACTTTGCGGCCCACGTGATTCATTACAATTTTACAAAATACAATTATTTTGCACAATATTTTTGTTTTTAGTGTAGTGCTTTGTAACAAATAAACCTGCAACATACCCTACGATGTGCAAATACAAGCACTGAGATCGACTTGCAAAAACTAAGAGAAAGACTTGAGTAACAAATATCTCACTAATTAAATAAATTAAACATTATTTGATTATTGAATTATCATTATTATATTATCTATGTTTATATGCATGAAAACTAATGAAAATGGCAATAAATTTCTCACTGTAATAAATTTTTGTAATGGGTTCAAATCTAGTATAAAGATATATATATATATATATATACAGCTCGCGGTATTATAATATTTTTCCGAAGAGGCTCATAAGCAGTGGCGTACCGGAGAACATTTGGCCCCCCCCTACAAAGTCAGGTTTTGGGCCCCCAATTTGCATTTTGCAAAGGGTACTTGGCGGCAGTCGGGCTTTGGACCCCCTAGAGCCCTACCCCCCCCCCCGATGCGGGGGTTTTGGGGGTGTACGTTACACCACTGCTCACAAGATCATTTGAATTTGCCACCCCTAAACTTTGGTAAAAGCTAAAAATTTGTTGGTTCATGAGGAGTATTTGAATCACTCTCCCCTAGTGTAGGCAACTGTCCGAGTGTAACTTAATCTTAAATAATAAATAATTGTTACAATAAGGAGTGGCTTAATCTACCATGCCTCAAATCTACCATATTTGGTTTAATCTTTAACATCTACAGCTCCACAGAAAGAACTTTTTTCTATTTCATATAGAAGTACTCCGTAATGTTTTAAATATTCACCTCACCCGAAGAAAATTGCTATTTCACCAGATGGTGTTTTATTATTAATGATACATAATCAATAAAACACATTTCTATTGTATCATTTTTTTTTTTTGTCTCTTGCAAGAAGCCCAAACTCACCCAGCTGGAGCTTAGAACTACGAAGTGGGCTTTCTGGGAAGACTGCATCATTAATTAGTATTGATATTTTCATGAATTTGCGAAAGAGCACGTGTGCAAGAGCAAATATGTTTTCTAATTTGATAAAGAGAAGACACACTTAATTTTATCATAAAATACGCACGCGTCGTATGTTTTGCCCTTGTCTTTTAGGAAAATTATAAGACTTGAAAAGGTAGCTTGTTAGTTTTTACGTTAAGTGCTTGTTGGTTTCAAGCAAACTTCTGTTTACATTGCCAATAAGTCTGATAAGTCTCATTTTACATTTATTCCAATAATCAATCGATTCTGTCCAACTTTCCCATCTCTGAAATGAGATGAACAAATATTTACACTTGAAAATGTAAAAAGAGAATAATATCATTGTCTGAAAAAAGGGAGATAGGAAGAAAAAAACGAGACAGATATTGGTGTAATTTTTCATTTAATTATATATTTCTGTGCTAAATATAAGAATTATTCTTGTGGGTCACAAAAGCGTCGCAATGGTGAATAAATCAATATATTTTTGCACCAAAATATTTTATTTTACAATTTTTAATCAATTACTTTAAGGTAAATGGCTACGTTCCGAACTGTGATTTTAAAAAAGTATATAAATGAATAAGCCCAGTGGCTGAGTGGTTAGTGCATCGCGCTTCCGCACAACAGGTCCGAGGTTCAAATCCCGGGCTGGGCAAGGTTTATTCATCCTTTAGTGGGTCGATAAAATAAGCACCAAGCTTGCTTGGGAACTTAACACAGGGGATTTCGCGTCAGACTGACCACCTGACCGGAACATCTGCTCTTGGACCTCAGGGCCCAAGGTCGCTTATACTGAGTTGGGAACCGTAGGCCTTGGTACTCATGGGCTGTTGCGCCACTGAGTTAAGTGAGTTATATAAATGAATAACTCTTATTGATATTTAGTGTCAGTTGAATTAGAATATACATATGAAATTGCTTTAAGAATATTAGCAATATTTCAGCAAAAAATGAAGAAAGAATGATATATTATCAAAACACTTTCCTTTTATTAAAAAATGTTTCAACGAGAGAGAGAGAGGCAATAATATTTTGCCTATATATTGCTAGGACTTCTTCACAGAGCTTGAGTGGACGCGGTAGCCTAGTGGTCAAGGCTTCAGATTCGTTGCTGGCGTAATGTGAGTTCGAGTCTAGTACCGGTGAAGACTCGTCTTGTAGAGAGGACTGATGCACGTTAAATATGTGGAGGCTCAAACGTCCTCCCACTGGTGTGGTGGGGAAGTTAGGAGATAAGGGTTCCAACTCAGATGTCGTCCACATTTTTTGACCGTGGCTCAAAATTACGAGGTTTGTCGCAAATAGTTCTCGTGCAGCTTTAGAGTGAGACGTTAATTTAACTCTCAAAACAGAGTCTAAACCAGGATTTTTGATAAAAATCCCATTATTTTCAGTGTTGCGATTAGTTGAAAGAATAACAGGTGATTTTTCTTAAATTTTCTCTACTCTGATGTATTAAAATATGAATAAATTCGCTCCTAAATTATATACAGTAGAACGTCGTTTATCCGAATCAATCAGGACCGTACACTGTTCGGATATGCGATTGTTCGGATAACCGAAAACGGAATGCGATCCATGCAGTACATGAAACCGGACACTATACGAATATTGAAAATCATCACACATGTGGGAAACGGGCTTGAAGAAAAAGCCAAATAGATGCAAAATGTCTTAATTTTACCTTTATTGTGGAAAATGATCAATTATTTTTCGGTGCACCATTGTACACCTTCGTTTTTCTCTGAAAGTTCTCTGATTCATCCGATTCATCGTCGACAGGGTCGGATTCTTCTTCCACGGAAATCACAATCTCGTCATCATTTAGCATTTGAAATCCAGTCTTCTGCATTGCTCCATTTTCTCCCTACGCGAAACGGTTCAATATTTCAAGTTTTGTCTCTACGTTCAAGACGTTGCGCTTCCGTTTTGAATTCGAAGCCATTGCAGTTCACAATTCAACAAAGGACACGAATACCCCTCCCCTCCCACTTGGAAACAAACTGACCTAATATTCCGCGAAGATGTTTACCAAATCACACCACTGAAATTCCCCATATATCCTTCACATTGGGTTTTCCTGTCACTTTTGGCCTCACGTGAAACAACTGTTGAGCATTGCACTGTTCGAAAACGTATTCATATACAGTACATGTAGATGACAAAAAAAAAACTAGCTAGGATATTTGACGTTTCGTATAATAAAAGTTCGGATAAACGACGTTCTAACGTATTTTAAAAATCTTAGTTACGACTTTGTAAAGAAGTCTTTGATATATATATGGGCAAAATATTATTACAGAAGCATTTTTCATTTGTGGGGAATGTTTTGAAAATGTGTCATTTTTTCCCCTTCCTTTTTTACCAAAAAAATTGCATTTAAACAATTTTTATCGCAATTATAATGTTAAAACAATTTTATATGTACGTTCTAATTCGACTGACACTAAATATAAAAAATATTCATTTATATATATATGCTTTTTCAAAATCATGGTTCCAGTAGTCAGTCACCTTAAATCAATATTACAATCAAAATGCATATATTAAGAAATAACAACCATCAAACAATACCCCACTTGAAAGTAAATGGCCATTGATATATGGATGCAAAAAAAGACTTCAAAACTTGAAATAACTATTTTGAAATTTAAACGGCTAACAATTCAAATGCGCACGTCTACTAATATCAAAATGATTCACTGACTTTAAGACAATGCAAATAACCTTGAATCAAATCCTAATAAATCTTATTTAGTTGCACTTTTATTGCGTAAAATATATCAGTGTTATGAAAGGTTTAGTTTTACTCACTCTGACCGCCTTCAGAAATTCTTCGAAGCTGACGGTTCCACTTTCGTCCTTGTCGAGTTCTTTGAAAAGTTCTGTGACTTCATCATCTTCCAAAGTAGCGCCGTATTCTTTCAATCCCAGTTTCATCTCTTCTAGATCCAATTTTCGATCGCGGTTGTCGTCCATTAAACGAAAAGCCCTGACAAGAAAAAAAAAATCGATTTTTCACTATCAGTCACATTAATCATCGGGATAGAATTTCAGACATGGGCTAATAGTTAATAATGTCACCACACAGTCGAAGTTCGATAACCCTTACCAAATATCATGTTAGAAAATACTTAATGCTAATCTAAAACTAGAATTGTAGCATGCATAGTGACTGTAGTTTCTACAAAATTTAAATTTAATTCGAAAGTCTTGAAATCAGAACTTTTCGTAAATGTTCAGTTCTAGAGACAGTAATATGAAATAAAAGTTTATAAATACAATGCCGGGCCGGCTCTAGCAGATTCACCACCTCGAACAAAAATGGAAAATGCCGCCCCTCTCCCAAAGTAAAAAATTATTATTCAAAAAGATAAATTGTGTATGTATGTTCACATAGATACACATTTTTAAAGAATAAAAAAATTCTTACAAACAAAAAGGCAGCACAATAATATGTATTACTAAAACTCAAAAATAAAGCAAAATAAAAACTGCATTTTTTCCCCCCTGACTTTTAATTTTGAAAACTTTTTAATCAATTTTTTTTAAAAATCAGTTTGTTCAGTTAATTTATGTTTGGTAGACAATATAGCAAAACCATTTAATCTATCTTGAAGAAAAGAATTGTGGATCCTAATATAAATTTAGTTATTAATTTTAATTTTGAAAAACATTTCTTGTTACACTTATTAGCAAAAAAGCGAAGTTCTTAATGCAATAGCAAGATTTGGTGTAAATTCTAAAGTTCAAGACAGTTTTAAAACTTCACAATTGGGCTTTCTTTTTTGACAAGAGAAAGTTGTGAAAACATCAAATTTCACAATTTAATGTACACTCCCGCCTCGAACCCTTCAGATTGCAACATAAAAGAAAACTGACAATAAACATACAGAATATAAAATAAGGAAATATAATACATTAAATGAAATGCCAAATTCAAATTTTTTCTGAAAACATATCAAAAAGTATTTTTGAAATTAGGTTCAAATGCCGCGTCTAAAATTTGCCGCCCCGGACAAGGGTCCGGTTTGTCCAGCCCTAGAGCCGCCCTTAAAATGTACACTGAACATTAATGGGAACACGGGCTTTTTCTTGAATCGACACTGTTTCGGCAAAAAATGGTGTACTCCTAAGAAATATTACCCCTAGTCGCTCTTGAAGGAGCCTTCGCGCCATATATTGCACTATAAAACTACTGAAACTAAGCTATCCAACGATACAAAAGTTACGTCATTATATTAAACGGTTATTTTGTAATGAATATTTTTAATCAGACATTTGATTCATATTATATTATGGACATGGGAAATTCTTATCACGATAATTAAGAGAACATTGGAAATAAAACAATACATTGTACAAGGGTTTTGAATTTATTATACTTACGTATTATAGCGTCAACCAAATTGCCAAAATGAAAAAACGTTGCCAAATATTGCGATATGCAGCCAATAGTGGAAAATCGTCCCCACGTATGTTCGAATATAATAATAGTAACGATGACAGCCTTTGACAAAATGTTTTGAGTTAGCGTTGTCTTTTCATTTGGCGAAACGAGTCGACGGTTAAATACGTAAGTACCCAATTCATTTTATCCAACTATATTTACATAAAAATAATGTTTAGGTGTATTGAATAATTATCTTTAAACTGAGGTCATTTGAGGGAATGCATTCAGTTTTAACGGTCGTAAAACCAAAACATGTTTTTATAAGAAATTTTTTATAAATATTCAATAAAATAACCTAAAAGACTTTAAAATGATTTTTTTTTCAATGTCTCCTTTTTTCTTCATTGAGCACAAATGTTAATGCGTCATTTTTAAAACAATCGCATACAAATGCAATTTTTTGATACATGTTAGAGTTTAAAAATATATCTATAAAATCATAAAATGACTGTGGATTTCATATTTTCCCCTGTACATAATGAATAAATATAAGAACTAGCGTAAACAAGATATCAATCATAGGCATGGCCAAGTAATTTTAGCGCGTTTTTCACATGTTGTATTTTACAATAATGCAACTAATGAATTTTTTACTAACAAAAAGTAGTAATGTACTAAAATTTTTTTTTAAATGATTAAATTTAAATATGATTCGGCTCATCTAGGGCACAAATGCGACACAATGCCGAAAATCCGAGGTCAATTGGTTGCTTATTGGCTGAGAAAAAGGTACGACAAAATATGGAACGAAGACGAAATTTGCGTCCTAATAGCGCTTTTGTTCCACTACGTGAAAAACGCGCTAAAAAGACTGAGTATTCTTACGGACTTGATGATAATCGAAGTGTAAATAGACAAAATGAATTAGAAAAAAAATATTACTAATTCCCTAACTTCGTTACATAATTACACGTACTGAAAGTATAACAGTATATGTGTTATTCAACGCAAATTTGATAGCAAAAACATATCTCATAATTAAGAAAAAAATAGCAAAGAATAATAATATATATATAATAAATATAATTCTTGATTTAAAAAAATATTTATTCCATGAGAAATTTATGTTTACGAATTTTTATATTAACTGTAATGCTGAAAAATATTAAAATATAATTAAATCCGTAGAAATATTGTATTTGATTATTTCGTAACTAAATATTTGAATTTCACATAAATATAGACAATTATCTCTCATTTTTTTCCTTTCAACTTTTGTATTATATATGATAGGACATTGATTTTTTCCCAAGCTTTCTGGGTTACCTTTTATAAATAAAGATTTATTCGTTTAAAATGTTTCTTGCCCTGATACTCTAGAGGTAAATTTTAGAGTTTTTAACACTTGGAGGGAAAAAACTATCAGCATTTACAAATTGAATTAATAAATTGAGATAAATCAGATATTTATAAATGCCTTCATACCATTAAGTTGAATTTTTTTTAAGTTAATCGTTCTTTTTTACAAATCTGGCACGATGTATTAAAATAAAGAAATAACCATGTTTTAACTATTAATTCTCATGAGAAATTATATTGCAGACACTACTTTTAACTTCCTGGATACAGACACAATCAATTATCTTCATTATTATTTTTCCCGAAAATAATAATATGAAGTAAAACATTTATATACAGTATGGAGTAGAGAATATTGTAATATTATGATAAAAACGATAGTTAATGTAAAAAAATAGGAAATTTTGTAAAATATTCAATTAATAGTTGAACATAATGTTTCGTTATATAATAGAAATTAGAAAATATATAAATCGTTTGCATATATAATGTCAAAATATCTTTTAATATTTTGTTATCAGCTGTTCTAGCAAAAGACTTAATAAATACAGCTGAACATCTGCTAGTAGAATTAGAATAAATCGATTATGTAGACTATTACTTTATTGTATTCTTTTTTTTAAAAATAAATATTAGTAATGGAGAAATTAAATAAATGGATACCTTTGACTGAATAATAATATCAAGACCTCTCTCATTCTTAAAATATAATATAAATAACACTACATAACTAGAAATTTCTGGTCACTATTTAACTCTCAGTCACCAGTCTATACAACAAGGAGACAAAAAGTTTGAAAGTATACAGCAAAATATAAATTGAGAGTAAATTGAAATTTCAATCTAATTTTTGCAACACTCGATGAATAAGTGATTATTAATAATTTGATTTCAAGAGTACCCAACTATATTGCAATCATCATAAAAAAAATCACGCAATGTCTTTATTTACAATTTAACTTGAAGTTGTCACTAACAAAATAATCATTTATCCTAAATAATTTTTCGATATTATGAAATACAAAGGAAATAAACTTACCGGGAAAGTCCGATAATTCCATTGGCTCCCCTTGATCGGCAGATTTCACGAAGTTTCTCGACAACTGACATATTGATTTCAAAAGAGTTCAAACTAAAATGAAAAAATGAGAATATTATACACTTGTAAAGTAGGCAGTATAATTCCAGATAATCAATCTATACCAAAACAAAGATTTTATTTGCACAACGTTCGTTAAATTCTGAAAATAATACTTTAAAAAAAATTTTCTGATAAAACAAAGTTTTTTGCAATGAAGAAAACTGAACACACACAATCCTAATTTTTTTTTTTAAAAGGATAGTTTTCTTTAAAAAAAAAACAGCCTTAAGTATAATGGATATTATATGTACTAATTTTCATCATTTTTTTAAAAAAATATTTAATCAAGTTTGAGAAGTATAGAATCAAAAAGTCTCTAAATTTTAAAAAAAAGTCAAATTCCTTTTTCGCTGCAGTTGATTTAAATTTGGGAAATAGAATACTAAGATTTTCATTTGAAAAATAGTTATATGAACTGCACTTTTAGAATTTTTCAATTAAATACAAATGTGTTATAATCTAAATTTTATTATTTATATATATATTCTATTCTACTTCTACATAAGAGCGTTTAGTTTGATTTGATTGGAATAATTTAACTTATTAAAAAAAAACTTCATCTACAACAATCAACCACGTGACAGATACCACATTCTGTTTTTAATGACTTGGTTTAAAAACGCAGATAAAATATAATAAAAGGATGAATAAGAAATTGAAGTATAAGTATTGGAGAAATTTCTTTTCGGAGCGTGAACAACATTTTCAAAGTAGATATAAATAAAATATATTTAACTTTTTACCAAAAACACTAAATATATCTTAATTTCTTTATTATTGTTATGATAGCTAACCATTTTTAAAGCAGTGCATTTTCTTCTAAATCAACGAAATTTCACAAATGAAGCTTTGTATAAAATTAATTTTCTCATATAAAATAAATTAAAAATATATAAAAAAACTAAAAGCAAATGCTTGTAAAATATACGTTACTTCTTCTCAATGTATTTCAGTAGTTTTCAGAAACGTTTCAACAGCTGCACTACTTCGTGTCGCACAAGTTAGGTTCTTTATATAAATGAGTAATATGAATACTGAATCTTAAGACATAAGGATTTTAAACCATTTAACTTGTGTGGTTCAATGCTCTTACTATTAATACATAATAAAAATCGCAGTACGGAAGGAAGAGCACGATTAATGATAAGCACATCATTATTGATGCAGTCTTATTGATAGATGAAAAAGAAATATATGGAGGAAGTATGTTTATCTGTGTGTATCATGAACAGTTTAATCTAGTGTTACTGACTGCTAAAAAATGATACATAAATAAAATTTTAACTCTATCATTTCCGAAATAGCGCTTAAAAAGCATTTCAGCGGAAGAAGAAAAAAAACTTTTGATAAACAGGTTTTAATAGTTATGTCTAGATAGCTTAGTTATTTAAACTATATATAAGCATCATATTCTTATTGTGTGAGTATGATCTGGATTTAAATTTTTAGGCGGTAAAAGCTAATGAAACAGTGGTCAACAAATTACAACTCATATTATTTAAACCAGGGGTGGGCTTTAAGTCGATCGCGATCGACTGGTGGAACGCCAAGACATTTCGGGGTGACCGCTTGAAGAGTAGTAGTTAGTAATTATATACCGAAACAGTCATGATTCTTTTTTCTATTTATTCATCTGAATGTAACTACGATTACTAACTTAAATGAAAATATTTGATTTTTTTAATGTATTTTGAATTGTTTGATAATAAATGCATCATTTGATATTATTATATTATTGACTATTATTATTATGCTTGTATCTTGCGTTTGCTTTAAACGTGGTTTTAAGAGTAAACTCTTTTATTGTATTTATGTATTTTATTGTATTTTTTTTATTATACATTCTGTATTTATTATTGCTATAATAAATATTGTAGACATTTGTTTGTTTTTTTAGCTTACCACACAGGCCAGTGGGTGGACCGCACTACCTTGAAAAAATTAGAAATAGCCCGTACCTTGGAAAAGTTTACCCACCCCTGATTTAAACTGTTAAATCTTTGGAAGTACAGCAGATTATTTTACTGAATAACTAATTAAGAATAAAATATAAATTATAAGTTTAGAATTTTAAAGTTGAAATGAAATTTCTATAAAAGTATTTCCAAACAAAAAACAAATTTTTAAAAAGACAAGTTGTTTAATTTTTTAAAATCATCAATCAAATTTAGTTTCTTTTGCTTTATAACTACGCTAAAAATGATTAATATTCTTAAGAGATATAGCCAAAGTTTTAATAGGTGCTGCGAAACGATTGGAATGCTTTAGCACTTAACATTTTTTTTCAACGTTAAATTCCATCAAAATCATTTATGTGGAAGAGAAATCTCATAAAAGGGCAAGGGAATAAGTTCCGTGCAGATAAAATAACCCAGTGGATTTTTTTTCGATAGTACATTTGATTCTCAACATATAACAGTGAAATTATCAAACATGTGGTAAATATATTATAAAAATTTTCAAACTATTGAAAATAGTTGTCAATATTTTATTTATTTGCAATAAAAACATAATATTTGCTAGTAATAAAAATAATGGTGACAAAAAAGTTTTCTGTTAAACATCATTATAATGAAATTTTCTTTCTCTTTCAACTTTACCTAAAGAATGCAAGCTTTTTTTACGTCGAACTTTAGAGTAAAATGATGGTTATTGGCGAACGGACCTCGTAATTTTGAGCCATGGTCAAGTGACGAGGACGACACCTGAGCTGGTCCTTACCCTGTCCTGACTTTCACACTAAGCCAACTGAAGTATTTTGAATCACGGTATATTTAACATGCATCGCTGAAGACCCACCTTTCCTTTACACGATGGGGTTTCAGTGGCTTCAGGACTCGAATCCGCGACAAAACAACGCTGGTCACGAGTTCATCACCATGACCATTTTTTTTATCAAGCTTTTAATTCAAAGCGTTGATACTTTTCAATAATAGCGTTTTATGGTATTCATTCTGGGGTCTCCCATCCATTACAGCGGCTAGTGACACTGACTGCTGTGGCGTAGGGCCTGGGTTCGAATCTTGGAGAAGGCATGGATGTCTGAAAATGAAGTGTGCCTTTGTGGCATGGGGGTACTCCAAATAGCCGTCGAGCCACCAGTCCTCTCGTGAGGTTGGTGGAAGGGAAAGAGATTTGGGAGGGTCCTTACCATCCTTAGAGTGTTCCCCCTCAAAATTGGGGTGAAAATAAGCCAAAACTTATTGTCACCTGTACGGTGCTCAAAACTACGGCTAACGACAAGCGTACATCCAGCCTTTTGACACGATGAATTTCGTGGGCCTCGATCTGATATCGTCAGACAGATGGCATTAGTAGCAACAACAATTCGTTCTGGATATAATCAGATAGAATTTTCAAACTAGATTTTGAAAAAGGTGTATATTGATTTGCACAATTATAAGGATAGCATATATTTTATTTTAACAAAAGACTCAGAACTATTAGTAATTATAATTTTTATTGGCTTGAATTACATGTATAGACAATACCAATAGATTTTTTTATCATTTCTCTTTTGGATAAAATAAAATTACAGTCATGAAGACAATGAGCCATTCAGTATGGTAAACTTTCTCATCACGTTTTTGCGACTATTCGGGATCAATACTATCCCATGCTGTATAGATTTTCTATCCTCAAGATCCTCAACTGAATTATACCGCCTTACATTTGCATACACTTTGAATATAAAAGATAAATTTAAACATTTTTCATTGTGTTCAGGTCTGAGTAATCAGCTAAACACGTCAAAATATTGATATTCCTATTTTCAAACCATATTTTTTTTGTTGCTACTACAAAAGTGTTTTGTTACAAGAAGTTTTATTTTGCATGTAATATGCATCCAACATTTTAATAATAATTCATTACAAACTCATATTACCTACTTTTAACAAAAAATTATGCAGTGAATTATTCCATTCACTGATTTTACTTTGACCTAAAGTGAATTCAATAAAAGCGCGCAAATTTTTAAAACTTATTCGCATTGAAGTAACAATTTTTTACGACAGTAAATTTTGAATACAATATTGAAAATATGATTTTTTTTGTGTCATCATAATTTTAAAATACAATCACCAGCTAATTTTTTTCCGTGTGAATTTAAAATTCATTGTGAAACTCGTCTGTAAAAATTTCTAAAAATGCATTATCTAAATCGAATTTCCATATGACATCTGTTCGAATGAATCATCGTCTGCAATTTCTTCAAAATATTGTGACGCTACAATCAATGCCAGAAAATGTTTCGAAAAACCTGAAACTTCTTTGTTCCCATTGTTAGTAGTATATTTCAAAGAATAGACAGGGGAATTTTTTTTATTCCTTAGGGTATTGTGTGAGAAATGGATTTCATATAGTATAATCCATTTAATCGTTTGTTAAATGAAACTTTACTTGAAACTTGATATGAAAGCTACATTCTAAGAAGTTGAATGAATTTCAAGCTATTGTCAAACCATTTTTCATCGAAATTTTAAAAACATTAAAAGAGTTTCAAGATACAAAAAAGTTGGCATTTTTAAAACCATGACTATGCTCTTAATGTGAAATATAATGCTATCAAAATGTGCTAATAAGTCAATTCTATTAAGTTATTTTTTTTTTAAAAAGTATATCATTGTATATAATCAAGAAATTACTAATGAATGAAAACATTATAAAAGTAATAATTGTTTTGCGAACATTCCAAATTATTATGTTAATTTATTTTATTAAATAATAATTTGGGTTTATTTTATTTTGCATAATATTGAACAATCTATCAAAACTCGTGTGACTGGTGTAAGATTTTTGTCTGTAGTTATAACCATTATTATAAATGAACACACACACACACACACACACACACGCACGCATACACACGAATGAGTGAATGCATGTACGTATGCATACATATATTCTTTACTGAATTAGAAGAATTATATTATTTTTGAATCATAAATATATAGCTATATAAACTTTCAACTTTTATTTCGTTATTTTATTTCCATAACAAAAACGGATGACGAAAATAATGCTAAAACGAAAACAAATTGCAAATTCGGCGAGTCCAAAAAACATTTGTTTGAGGTATATTTTTAATTGAATTTTCTTTTAATTGGAGATTGATTCAACACGATTTAAATTCTTTTGATTATATTAATTTTTTGAAATAGAATCCAAAGGGATAAACAATTTAAGACTTTTTATTTCAAAATATAAAAACTATTAGCAAAAAAGAAAAAAATATCAATGTGGAACCCATTTTTTGAAATAGCGAACGTTAGATTAGGGTTGTAGCGCGCAATTTTACAGAACAGCTTCGAATTAATTATTCATAAATTATGCCAATGTGTGTGTGCGATTCAGCTTTTCCAGTATTTAACAGGGGAAGGAGGAAATTAGTAGTTTTTCTTTTCTTAAAACTTTTTTGGATCTAAGACAATGTTGTTTTCACTGCTGGAAGTTGATGAATGTAAGAAAGTTTTACACAACCTAAGCCCTGTTTGAAAATCACACTGAAAGATTTGAGTTTCTTAATAGTAGAATTTTTTTGGTTTTTTTTTTGTGATCTTTAAACGACTAGTTTTAAATAATTTTCTTAGTTCTTTATTCTAGTTTATGAGTTCTAGATTTAATTGTTTTTTGAAAAGGCTAAGAAATGAATATTTTAAAATAACGTAAGATAAAATATTTTGATTTTAAGTTTTCTCTTCTTTCTGTTTTAAAATCATATTTTCTTTTTATATGTCGCAGGCATAATCATACGAGTAAAATTCTGAATTAATTTTTTATAAGTTTTTTTACTAAAACAGAGCAATACCCTGAACTTACGCGATAGGTGGGCTTGAGTGATGTCCACTTAAGTCGGGGCATAATTTTTCATATAAATACGTATAAATTATTTTTATTTGGGGCCGAAGATGAAAGAAAATAATAATTTAAAACATAAATGTTTAGTAAAATCTTAGATCACGAATACAAAATCGCAAAGCGTAGTTATTTTGATGTAGAATGTTTCATAAAATTTAACAAAGTAGTCTGCCGGCTTAAAGCGTTTCTTTTCTCCCGCACAATTTCCTCGTTACACGCTAATATGTTTTTTTTTTAATTCCTTGTTTTGTTGAAAAAATACGCTCATTGTGTTGGAGTCATATTCTAAATTTTTTAACTTTTTTTCGATTAAACTGATACCTTTTGCCAAATTCCCAACCGGCATTCGATCTTCTGATTGAACTGGGTCTAATGTTCTTTAATTTTCACTTGCTCAAGCATTTCTATCAGCTGATCACTTTTCAGCTCCTGATGTTGGGAATTCAGCAGTTCTTGAGCGTCATCACTATCCACCTAAATTTATTTGACTGGCAAGATTGACAACTTCTTCAGTCACATTACCAATTTCCCCAATTTTTTTTTCTTAAATAAAAGACAAATCGAGGATATTTGAAAATCGCGTATAGCTCCGAGTTCGCGTTAGTCGAGGTATCCCTGTACTTTAAAAAAATTAAGTAAAACTTGATAATTAAAAAAAAACATACGATAAATAATAAGTGTTTTTTTTATTTTTATTTCAAGTAATGAGAAGTTAAATATGTATTCTAACTTGAAATAATATTTCCTTAATAATCCTTTGAATTCAAAGTCAGTAAGAAATGATTATCACAAAAATGAGGATTGTTCTCAAAAAGACTTTTCAAATTTTAAGGCGACGGAGAACATATTTTTATCAAATAATTCCAGCTTTTCTCATAAAGATCACAAATTCTATTATTCTACCAGTAAAATATATTATGAAAATATGAATAGCTTTGGGAATAAAAATTTAAGTCAGAGTTGTGTGTACTCGTTTCTTTTTTCGTATTCAAAACTCACATACTTCATAAAAAAAATATATCTTTCCCTTAAAAAGAATGTTTCAGGATTGCTAAAATTTGCTTCTAAAAACGGGATAAATAAAACAAAATCAAATCAAAGTATAAATATTTGCAGCCTTTATAATATAATCAATTAGAAATTTACTTCATTTAAATATGCCGTTGATATAAAAACCTAATTTGTTTTAATAACGAGTAAAAAAAAGAATTCTGTAGGGGAAAAAATTCTTTTCTTTCTTTACACATCCAAAAATCACCTAACCATTGCCTATTCTTAAAAAAAGTAAAATAAAAATTCTTCAAGGTTAAGTGAAGGTAAGTTTCAAGGTTTTAGACAGTCTGCTTCTCTAGTCATTTGATGCGTTCATTCTTCTTTTTAAAAAAAGAACTGCGGTTTCTAAGGGATTTCCATTTGGTAAAAATCTAATCACATACAGTTGTTGTTGTGTGTTTCATACTGGGATACATACGTAAGATAGATGAAGAGAAACATACAATACAAACACAGAAGAATATAGATTTTCGTTACAAACGATGATCCCAACATAGAACAGAAAGGGTGCCCTGCTTTCCATTCGAGACGGGAATTAATTGCAGGCAAAAGTCCGACTTCTTTTCTCGAAGATACATCCATGCCTTATTCGGGATTCGAACCCGAGACCACTCGATTACAAGCCGAGTGTCATAACCACCATACGAATTGGGACGGCAGTATTTTAAATTATTGTTAATTATCTGCATTCCATGATAAAATACAGATTTATGTTACATCAATAAAAGAACCGATTATAATTCGCCTTTCAGACGGTTTGCTTTTATTACGAAGCAAATATGCCTTTAAAAATAAAACTTTCTAATTCACTCAAATAAATCAAATGTTTTTGCAATAAACATTCAAGAAAAATATATTTTCGTTTTTATTTTAACAAAAAATGGTTTACATAACAAACATATTTTGTGAAGTCCTTCGATTTAACAAAAGAAAATAAAAAAAGATTTTATCAACGATTTCATCAACTTCTGAAACAAAAACTTTTGAATCAAAACTGGCATTTTCTACAAACGTAGAATATATTTTACCACTGCATTTACAACAAAGAAGAATCCATACCAGGTGTCGAAATTCTCGCTGTATTGTTTCTTCCGTAAAGTCTTAATCGTTATTTTTGTTATTTAAAAGTTGTTTTTGAATGAACATCAGTCGGACAGACGAATATGTAGAAAAAACATATAAATTATCTATAGAATATTGAAAAAAGATGTTAATACTGTATTCTTTGAAATAAAAACATTGGTAGAGTTATAATTTCAAATCCGCTTTTGCTTATACTCGTAGAATTAATCACAGTAATTCTATTTTTACTGTAGAAATTTGGGCTATCTGCCAAGCCTTAGATGATCTGACTGATTCGAACCAAAATATTCTAATTTTATCCGATAGTTTCTCGGTACTCTACGCTCTTCAAATTTACTCAATTAAATCACACAGTGTAATTCACAGATTTAGTAAGATTTGTATACAATCTCATCATAACAATCAGTTGATTCTACTTTGGATTCCGGGACATAAAAAAATATTTTTAAATGAACAGGCGGATTATATCCCACAAGATCGTTCACGGAGTTCAATCCATGACACTGACTGGAATGCTTCAGAAGACATCAATAAAAATATATCAAGAGAGACTTTAAAAAAAAATCATAACTTCTATTCAAGCAGATATTTTAGAAATTTGACATAGGTTTCGTTTCTTAGTGGACAAATAACAGAAGATAATAAATTCTGTGTGAGCAAATCTTCAGCAAAATTGTCATTACTCCAGGCTTAAGCTCAAATTCAATTCATTAGACAATGCAATGTGTGGAAATTGTAATTGTTTAAATTATTTGGATAATAGTTTGTTAAGCTGCTGGATGCACATTTCATCAAAGTAATCTCAAATATTTTCTCAAAACTGATCGCATTGGATCATCACTTTAAAAGATTTACTGGAACAAGCTGTGTCAAATAGATCAACATTTAGTTTTTTTTTAACAAAAAAATGCAACATTTTAATATCTATTAACTTGTAAATTTATACTTTAAGGGGATAACAACCTATATTGCTTTACATCTGTTACAATAAATAATAATAATAGTAAAAAAATTTGGATGAGAGAGAGAGAGAGAGAGAAATTTATAATATTAAAACACTTCAATTGAATCATACTAATATAAACATATAAAGAAGAAGAAAAAAAGCAATGAACACGAAATAGATGTTTCTAATGACCAGCAAGCACACCTACTGCTTCAAAAGAACTCTAATATAGAATGAATAAATGAAAACCTGCAGTAAATAGTAATTCTATTCTATCAAATTCTACGACGCATTTTCTAAAAGCATAAATGTGAAATAGATTACAAAAGTGTAATTGTCTAGAAATTATTTTATGCATAAAAGAGCAATGGAATGATGTTAGAGTGCTATAATTAATATCTGATTCGAAAATGATAAAGAATTTATCTCAAGAACGAAACTTATAAAAATAAAAGTTACATATGGCGTTACAAAACTGATAGCAATAGCGGTTTGTCCACACCCACTACAGATGAACAAAAATGTGTTTCATATTCCGTGGCTCTTGACGTCTTCATGAATGAACCACAGATCGTTAATTCGAAACCTGATAATCTTCAATGAACAAAAACAAAAAGACTTCAGTATTAGCTCATTTTGTGGACTTTCCAACTTGTATAATTGAGAGAAATCTTCTTTTAAAGAATTCAGAAAAGAACAACTTGCGTCGATTTTTTGCAGCGTAAGGAATTCGACGGGAAATTACATAAAAAGAACATATAAATGTTGTAGAATTAAAATTGTTTCTTGAGCTGGTATTCAGAGATTAAATTGAGTAGAGTTTATATTGAATAGTTTAGTATATCAAAAAAAAAAAAAAAGCAGAATAGCCATTTTGGGTAAAATGATATCAAGGGAAATATATTAAATGGAATTACAAAACATAAATCATTACAACATTAAGCAGTTTCTATACTTTTTAATAGAAATTTACTTTAAATTTACTTTTCTTTTAAGAACTGGTAATATTTTAAAAGCCATTTTTTTCAACACGGGCAACAATGGAATCACTCATCGCAATAAATATTATAAAAAGTACTAAAATATTTTTTAAGAACAATTACTTTGGACTTTTTACCTACAAAAAAGATCAAATACCAAAACTTCATTTTCCTTATCGTAACACTTAACATAAAATTAATTTTTTGTTTTACTTTTCCTTTCATCTACTTTCCACAGGACATCTTTCCCGCATAGGTAAGTTTTAAAATTTTGAAGAAAAAAATTCGATCTACCTAAATATGTATTTTGTAAAAAAAATAGGATAAAATTATATTCAAAATACAATTAATATAAGATTAAATTGAAAATCTAATAATAGTAACAAGAAAATTCCATATAAAATGCAAATGTACGAACGCTTTCAATTTTTGAATCAAATTTGATGGATAACTGCTTTTTCGGAATAGGAATGTGATTGAAAAATTATACGTAAAATATTGTAGAAAAAATTTTGATTAAAATTTCTACATATTCACATCTTTTCTAAATTGAGTCTTAAGATTCCAAAATATATCAAAAGAAACATAAATAAATAAATAAAATAACGAATGGTAATGATATGCGACATATATAATCAACTTACGCTCCAAGATCTGGTAACGCGAGTACAGTAAGCACAATATAACAGTGCCAACTAATTTACATGCACTTCCAAGCACTGAAACAATAATGAGTGCAGAAAGTCACGTAGGCAAATGCAGACTTCTCATGGTAATTTAAATAGTTGTCCGAATAACGATTCAACATTAAGAATAATTAAATCCTGTGACTTATTGTTCGTGATGAGCAATTCTCTTAAAAAGTTCCATAATTTCACAGAACCATCGTTTGCAAATAAATTTAATGCATACAATAAGAATTTAATGTTAAAAGTACTGTAAAAAGTATACATTTTTTTTATTTCAAGCATTCTTCTTTTGTCTGTATTTAAAATATTTTTATTTCATTTCTCACCTTCTATATTCGTTTAGATATTTCTCCAATAATTCGAATTCCATAGCTAAAGTAACTTAGCAAAAGTTTGTTGTATAACTCAATGTATGTATCAAAAATATTTAAAGTTTATTGAACACAATTCATCGAATTTTTTCCAAATGATCGGAAAAGAAAACTTCACACCACAAGCATTCAACCATTGTTTATTCAATATTTGCGACGTAACTATGGAAACATAGCATTCTTTGTAAAAAAAAAACAACTCCGTTGTTTGTATAATTGTGTAACTATTGGGAAATTTAGTAAAGTTTTTTTTTATGAATAATATAAATACCGTTAAAATTAACATATTAACCGAATTTCTCTGAATAAATTAAACTAGAGTGGGGAAGAAGTTTGATGATTTTGTATGAAAAGACCACTCCTGGACACTCGACATGAGCAAGTTCACATAACATAAATAATTTCATGTGAATATTTTAATCTAATTGTCAATGATGCCGTGCTAGAATGGAAAAGATGTATACTTTTTTAATTTAAATTTCTTTCGATATTTCTATAGTGTTTGACGATTACTAAATTTTTCCTTCAATTACTGACTCAACAAATAAGAAAAAAAAAGTAAGAATCATTTTTTAAAAATTTTAACTCTCTGTATTTGATCATAACCTCATTTCTTTCTTTCAATGCAGTTAATCTATTTACTTACAAACCATTTTAAGTGAATCTCATATAATCAATATCTTCTTAAATATATATATATATATATATAATCGCACTGTTCTAACAGACTGACCTTGATAGTTTATACTCAGATCTGAAAATGCATTTGGTAATGGGAAGTATTCAAAATTTCTCTTTTAATTTGTATTCGAAAACGAAAAAAAAAACCATATTTGTGAGATACCAATACTTATCAGTCTATCACTATCACGTCTTACATTTGGAAATTTAAGTCACTTGAGTTTTGAAGTTTTTTCGATTCATTATGTATATCACAAAATTAATCAGAGAAATAAGAACTTCTTAAAAAAATCGCAGCATGTTGCCAAATTTTTCAAAATCTGACTAAATCGCAATTAGAGCAACTCTCTTGATCATTGTAAAGTTACTTGTATCTTCAAAAAATGTTCAACGACCTATGCTCTCTTCGGGTACTTATGGTCATTTTAGAGATGTATGTGTAATTTGTTCTGCCTTATTAAAGTATTTTTCATGAGAAAACATTGCAGTGAATTTTCAAGCATGTTCCTCTAATGAACCTCTGGGGCTATTTTAAAACGGTGTTTGATATAAGAACCTTACCTTGTGAAGTAACCATGATATATACAATTATATATGATATAGACAATTACATACATTGCAATAGGTAGTAATGCCTATACATTGATATAGGCATTGCAATAGAACTATAGTCAATAGATGAGAAGGATAAGAGAACATTTGAACAGAACTGCAATAAAATACCACGAAATCTCAATGAACATTAGTAGAACGGTAAGTGGGGAAATTCTAACAGAGCGGCAGCGAGATTTGACTAAGGAAAAGAGATCCCAGATACTACTTTATTAATATAACTATTTTTGGAATTTTTATCAAAAATAAAACATATTAAAAGTTCTACTACGTCTGTGATAAAACAGGGTGGGGCGTGGGAACTTCCTTTTTTGAAAATGCAATAAAACACAGCACATGTTTCATTCGACTTTATTGCTATTTTCCGCCAACCACGCAACATTGGCTCAGTTTTAAATACACAATGGCTGTTAAATGTCGCCCTCCATTATCAGTACACTGATGCAGTCGATTTCGAAAACTTTGAGCCACTTTTTCAAGCATATCTACCGGGATATTGTCAATTTTGGCTCGGATGTTGTTTCGCAGATCTTCCAAGGTCTTGGAGATATCTTTGCAAACCAGGGACCTGAAATAAGCTAACTGGAAGTAATCAGGAGGGGATAAATCAGGTGAACACGCAGAACAGTTTACGTCTTCCTCGTAGAGAGATCAGTCATTGGAAGAAGGCTGCTCTTAAAACACCCATGGAAATCCTGGAGGTATGGGCTATGGCCCCATCTTGTAGTAACTACACGTTATCAAGATCCCTTTCTTGGAGAGTGGGTACGAAGAATTGTTGGATGACAGTCACATACCAGTTTGAATTGACACACGAACTCGTTCCACATTTTCAGGTGTTCTAACGGTCTTCGGAGATCCTTTCCTTTCTTTGGAAATATTTCCCGTTGCTCGGAAGACATCCATCCCCATTAAAACATATTTACAATCAGGAACACGACTTGGTGGAGGAATATCGAAGTGACGACGAAAGGTACGTTGCGTTGTAACCATTGACCGACGGCTCCACGGCAAAAAAGCGCTCTGCTGCCTCGATCACAACATGTTTGACTCTGAGACAGGCAGAAACACAAATATCCCACTTCACCCCTTCCATCGAACCCCTCCCCTCCCTACGAACATCACTGCAACATGTTAAAAAAAAGGAAGTTTCTGCACCCCAACCCTGTATCTAATTCACGTTGTGAGTTTTTATCCGCCTTAGAATGAATAAAAAAAAAGCAAGAATTAAACAAGGAAACCAGTGGCTAATAAAAATATCCTCACTATTTGAATATTCAATTAATTGTATTTAAAACCAGCGAAGTCTGAAGCTGATACTATGGGTCTTATGTAAAAGTAGGGTCCCCCTAAGACACTTTTAAGTAGACAATATATAGCACACGCTGTGTCAAATCCTCGTACAAACGGTAACCCGTAACATATAAATGTGCATGACTCACAATCTTAAAAACCTAGGCACAAACCGACTCAACCCACTTCCTCTTTCTGATTAAATTCCTGATAGTGTATGGTGATAGACATAGACATACACACGACGACGGACGTAAGTCATAAGGCAGTCTTGCCACTGTTACCAGTTTGTATATAATTCGAAATTGCAATTTTTTTGAAGAATTTGTCGAAGAATAACATCTGACATTAAATTACTCGGATCATGATGTTATTGAGGTGGAGTCGGGAACAAGATCAGTCCCTGAACCCGGACTCACAGTTAGCCCATACCTTAAGTTAATGCATTCTGTTACGGGAATTATTAAGTTACGGCATTACGTTCTGTTTCGGTCTATCCGCGTACCTCCTCATAATCATCTTGGGGAAAATTTTTCTTTAAATATTATTCAATTGAAAACTTTTTCACGAAGAAGAAGACGCGGTCTATGTAAATTATGTCGTGTATTTAAGCATTAACTTTCGGGTTTGATGAGATAAGAGGTTAGAAGCTATGATAGTAGCAAGGATTAACGTAAGCTAGACGAAAGTGTTCAGTAGATTATCTGCTTAATATTTAAGATTGACGATTTGTCAATTAGATAATTAAATCGGATTAGCGTTGGCTTGAGGTAGATCAACTTAGACGTATCTTAGATTATCGGAGTGTGTACGGCTAAGACATTACTAAAGTAAGTTATTAAATTTATATTTAAATTTACTTATATCGTCTTTCTTGCTCTTGCTCCCCTATTGATTAAATGGTGCATATCTTAATCTTGGGTTGTTCAAGTTTGTTAGGTTGTTGAGACTTATAAATAAATTGTGTTTGACCTATAGCTTATCTTCCTTCTAAGTCTCATACACTGATGGTTGGGACAGACCACCATCACAATTCCTGTTTAAAAGCATTCTTATTTTAAAAAATATACATAATGATACTATGTATAATGTATAATACGTATATTTTGTATAATGTACAATATGTATATTTTGTATAATGTATAATATACACTGGTGTGCAAAAATTAAGGACGAAGTCGAAAAATTAGCATATCAGCTGAACGAAGAGGCAGAGCGGACAGAAAGACCAATCAAGAGATTAGGTGAGCTGATGTACGGTAGCACATGCGCAGATATGCAGGTAGACGTAATGGGGGAGTGTCTGAGTAGTAAAGCATGTTGTCGGTGTAAGATTAGTATTTCTGGCAAAGAGATTGCACACCGTATAGCAGTTAAAATCACACCGAGTTGCTGCCTCAGCGAGAAATGGCGAATAATCAATCTGTTAGACGACATCTGGATGCTTTTACCCGAGGTCGAATCATTGGGAAGTTGGAGGAAGGTCGCAGTGTGACAAGTGGGGCTGCAGAGTTCGGAATTGCTCACAGCATCGTTTCACGACTTTGGAGACAATTTCAAACTACAGGAACAGCTATCCGGGGGTTCAGTAGTGGTCGTCCACGAGGAACCACACCCGCAGATGACCGGTATATTGCCTTACAGGTCAGAAGAAACAGGTGGCAGACAGTGGGAGAAATCGCTAGACACACGACACAGGCGACTGGACGGCCGATATCGCGTTTTACCGTGGCCAGAAGACTGCACGGTGGTGGTCTGTTTGCACGACGCCCTGTACGGTGTGTACCTCTAACGCCTGCCCATCGGAGAAGGCGTTCTCTGTGGTGCCGGGAATACCGGAATTGGAGAGACAATGAATGGGGACGAGTACTCTTTACAGATGAGAGCAGATTCAGTCTGAGTAGCGATTCTCATCGCATACTCATCTGGAGAGAGCGGGGAAGCCGCAATCATCCCTCGAACATCATTGAAAGGGACAGGTATGGAGGTGGCGGTGTTCTCGTTTGGGGAGGCATCATGCTTGGTAGTCGTACAGACCTTCACATCTTCGACGCAGGTTCAGTCAACGGGACCCGTTATTGTAACGAGATTCTTCTTCCATATGTGCGTCTTTTTAGAGGCGCTATGGGTCCGCAGTTCCTTTTCATGGGCGACAATGCACCATGTCATCGCACAGTAGCTGCCGAACAGCTCTTAGAGAGTGAGGATATTGAACGTATGGATTGGCCGGCACGATCTCCGGATCTCAATCCCATCGAGCATGTATGGGATTTTCTAGGCAGACGCTTGGCAGCTCGTACCTTACCACCAGTAACGATTCCGGAGCTTCGATTGGCGCTGCAGGACGAATGGGCAGCAATGCCTCAACAACTCATTGACACCCTCATTCTCAGCATGGGCAGACGCTGTGAAACCTGTCTAGCAGTCAGGGGAGATCATATCCCCTACTAAAGACCGGATATTTCTTACTGGACACCCATCACAGGGATGTTTCGGCCTTCAGTCGCATTGCGCTCCATGCTACTTTTTCAATAAAGCTTCTTTTTATCCCTCTGATTTCTCTTTTAGTAAGTGTTGCTTACATTACTCATGTCCTTACGTATTGGGGATCTTACGGTATTAAATGTGTTGATTTGGAATGCTTTTGTGCAAAGTTATATTGAAAAAACCGTCTCGTCCTTAATTTTTGCACACCAGTGTATAAATTTTGTGAAAATGTGTAATATGTTGTAAATGATGTGTAGTGACAATGTTGAAAACTTAAAAAAAATTTTAAGTCAAATATAATGCAGAAAGTTTTTAAAACAAATAATATTAAAAAGAGCCTTTCCATATCATTTTCATTTTGAAGATGGGTGTATTATACATTTTATTCAAACTCTTCATATTTTAATTCTTTTTCGGAGTGTCAAAAGGGGGAGCAAGAGGCAACATTTTTGGAAATATTTATATCGCAAAAAGTAAAACAGTGAACAATTTTAGGCAGGCAAATAATTTAGGCAATTTAAAGGCAGAAATACCATTTCCTTTTAAAAGAATTTTTCTGCGTGATATGACACACACTAATTTCCCCGAAAATAGCTCATTTTTTTGTAATATATATGCCTTCCTCTTACAGACAAAGGAATTAATTTTTCAGGGAGTATCTCCCCCCCCCCCAAAAAAAATCAAGAACTGTGTACTATAAAAATTTTGAGACAGAGACATTCTAATAATATAAATATCTAAATAATGCTAGTTAAAACATACATAGTTTTGTAAAATTTTTCCATTCTTTTATAAAGAACAGAGGATATCATCTGCTTATTTTCGAAAGCTCAAATCGAACCGCAAAACATAAAAGAAAGAAAAGAAGAGAAAATCAGTCAGACAACAGAAATTTTTTTCTTTTATTTCAGGAAATCAGACGTGTCGGGGAAGATTAAACTGCGATAAATGTGTCAGAACAATCCAATACCTGGAACAACCTCGCGAAATAGTTTCCAAGATTTCCTTGCGAAGCCAGTGGCTGTAGAGCTGGATAACAATTACGTTCCCGCGTATTTTTTTAATTCTATTTTTTTATTTCTGCTGGAACGCAATCGTAAAGTTGTCACAACTCGTTAACGCTCCTTTCGTAATCGTAAATCATGATTTACATTACGTCGGCCTCTGCAGCAGACATCAGCGGATGAGTCATCTTTCCCGCCTTGATATGCCGGTAGTTGACAAGAGGAATCAAGGATGTTAAATGCAATCATAGAATGCGACCTCAATGAGCAATGAAGCGGAGAAATGAAAACATTCGCTGTCATTTGATGTGTGTATTTGAGTAATAAAAATAGTCACACACATATGTGAGCCGATTTTTTTTCCAACCGCAAACACTTTTATTTTATTTATTCAAAAATTGTCGCGCTTCCTTGACATTTTGGAACGTGTGTTATAAAAGGCCGTGGCATACACGATTATCAAGTAATTCTGAGAACTAATTTCTTTGAGATACGAATTCTTTACTGACTGATGCTACCACCCCATTTTAGATATATTTTTTTTATTGGATGTAATATTTATAAAGACGAAAGTTTGAAGATGATATAAAGTCTAAAGATTTAAATTTGGAAGAATTTCTTTGAGAAAATTTAGTTGTAACATGAATTTTGCTAACAGTGTACTAATCAGTCACTAATAATTTTGCAAAAGTTGATGGTTTTGTGTACTTGGGTTCTGAGGTTAACATTTATAACAATACATATACAGAGAAGTGGTGGTGCGCCAATAGATGCTTTTATGATTTTGAAGAGGTATTTAATATCAAATTTAATTAAAAGTGGAACTATAACCTTTACTTTACAAATGTCTATATATATATAGTTAGACCTATATTTATCATAAATTTGGACAATGGCACAAAATGATGAAAAAACTCTTGGTGTCTTTGAGAGTGGGATCCTAAGAGCCAATTTCGGAGGAATTCAAGTCAGTGGCGCACACAAGCGGGCTGTCCTAGGGGTTCGGACACCTCCCCAAAGCCCTTGAGTTTTTTTCGATCAATGACAATCCTATGTATATATATATATAACGTAACATTTAATTAAGTACTTTTAATTAACAACTTATTTTATTAATTCATGCTAATTATAATTTCAATAATTTATTTTTACTGTTTTTTGTTGACAAAATCAGAAGAATCAATTGGTGTTGTCTTGAGGTATGATACGAGTTGGGGGACTTTCGACCACAGAAACCCTTCGAAAATTTTTTGTGTGCGTTACTGACTCAAGTTGATGGCATTTGGCACAGACGCTCAAATTCAAAACTCTGCCGCGCATTCAGGAAACCAGACGTTTTCAAAAAAATTTAAAGAATCAAATGGACTCGCCACGTTATTAATATGAACAAAGAAATTTATTCACAAAAAAAACCTTTTTGACCAAGCCCACTGGAACAAGAACCAGGGGTCGAGACCCAATCTAAAGTAAATTGACTGCCTAGAAAGGGATTTCTTTACTCTGAAAGAAACTAATTAGAAGACCATGGGAAAAAAAGAAAGGCCTGGAGGAAAATTCTTGAGAAGGTCAAGGACAAACCAGGCCTGTCGCCTCACTGAAGAAGTACCGTAAAATACGGCGTATAACGCGCACTTTTAACACAAAAAATTAGATCGAAATTTAAGGGTTCATGTTGTACGCCGGGTATCAAAACGATAGCTTTAAAAATAACAGTAGAGAGGAGCATAAGAAATAATTTACTTCTACATATATTAAAATATTGTTTATTTAAAAGAAATAACTCAGAATAATTATTTCGTACAAATTAATAACAAAAAATCAATTTCAATCCATCGCATCATATATTTTCCGAAGCTTATATTTTCTTGATAAATTCGAATGAATAATTTTTCTCGAGTTGAAATGACAGAAATCACGCTTCAAGAAGTAATGAGGCACATTGCCAAATCTGAAAGACGAACGAAATGTCTGCTAGAAATAAATTTTTTTTCATACCCCACAGTGGTGGTCAATAATATGGAACACTACTTGTTGTTTACTCAATCATAGCTTCTACATGATTGGCAAGAATAGAAGAAAAACCGAACAATTCTCCTCAATCGATTAAGAAAGAGAACTTTTTTTGGCATTTCTTTTATCGTCTGGCCATTGTGATTATTTTCTTTTCCATAGACTCTTCTATAACCTGTCACATACAGCTTATTCTTCATCAATATAATAGAATTGGGGGGGGGGGGAGCAATAATAGATTTTAGAAATCCATTTGATTATCTTCAGAATACATTTCCATTTTTCCTCTTTTTCTTTAACCAAAATGATTTTTAATCTATGTGGGTATCATAGGCAAATAAATTAACTAAATAAGAGAGAGAGAGAGACAGTTAAAGTGTTTTAAAATCACAATTCATCTTGAGAATGTTGTCTGAAAGCTGAAGAAAAGATTTAAAATAAATCCAACATTATTTTTCATCTTACAAGTTCTTTTTTAATGCTGTAGTTTTTACTACATATTTGTCATACTACAATAACTTACGAAATTTAATGAAGATTAGAGAACCCCTTGCAGTCTGATTAAATAAAAAAATTATTTTTTATACATTTTCAGGAATTTTTAGGTGTTTTGAAATTTGCGATAAATTTTTTTAAAAACTAATTTCTTCTAGTTTTTTAGCACATTTTTTAAAGACAGACTCGCGACTCGATTAAAATTCAAAAATTATTTCTTAATTTTCTAGTTCTTTTTCAATTCCTATTACTAGTTCACACTCTCCCCATATATATATATATCTTGTTCAAATTTTCAATCGTTAATAAAATACTTTCTTTCATCCATTCAAGTTCAAATACAATTTTTTAAACTTGTCGTGGAGCACTTGATGTTAATACAGTTTTTTCAAATATTAATTCATTAATTAAGTTAAAAATTATTAAATAGTAATAAACGAAAATAATAGTCCAACAGTATATATAGAAAGGAAAGTCGTTCGTTATGTCCCTGTAGAGCAATAAATAGCACGTTGGGCTTCTAATCCAAAGATCGTGGGTTCGAATCCCGCGTGGATTGACCTAATTTCTGCGAATGTTATAATTTTTTTTTACTATACTTTTTTATTAGAATAATTCAATTTAATTCATGAATAAAGATAACAAAAAAATAGTTCAACACCCTATATAGAAAGGAAAATGGAAAATTGCAAGGAAAATCGCTTTCTATTTTGTCACTTATTATTGTGATTCTGTCATATGTGCATATACATATTTATATTAATTTTAACTATTTAATAAAAAGTAACTAAAGTTAAAATTTTATTTGTTGACCTAAGTAGGAATTGACTCAAAATTTTTTTTTGTGTAACTTATTATCAGTAAACTTTAACAAAATTACAGACTATCCTGATTTAAAAAAAAAAGAAAAAAAAAAGAAAAGAAAAAGTTTTTTTTTAAAAGGATAATTTTGAAAAGTCTCCAACAATGTACTAGTTATGGTTATTTAAAATTAACGAAATACATGAATCTTTTAATTATGTTCTCTAATTCCATTCAGAACTCAGACGAATCGGTTTATTCTGAGCTAAATCAGAAAGCTTAAAATTACCCTATTTACTCGAATTTAAGCCACACTATTTCTCCAGTGTTAATGCTATTGAAAATTGGATGCTACTTAGAATCGAAGCTAAAACATTTGTTAGATGGGGGGGGGGGATTGAGTTTCCATCCCCTGAAAAGAAAAAATATAACCGTCCATTCTGGTTACTTGCAAAGATGGCATCCTATTCCTCATTTTATCTCCATTATTCCATCTATCCTAAATATCGTTGTCTGCTCGTATTCAGGATTTGTGTGTGTGTGCTTTCTTTTAATCAGTCAAACATCAAAGATACTGGTAATAGCATCAAGACGAGTTCACTATGAGGCAAGTCTGAAAAGGGAGACAATTTTATATGCAGAGAAAAACGGAAACAGAGCACGAATTTGACACGAATGAAACAGATGTACGTCGATGGCGTCAGTAAAATGATACTTTTTGCTTGTGAATGTTCAACAAACTTCAATAATTATTTTACATGCTTCTTTATTTATTGATTCAAAAAAAATGTTGCATAACAAATGCATTGGATGGCACGAAAGACGACACTGTGTGGGAAAATGGTGACACCGGCACCAATTCCGAAGTCAGCAGTGACATTTGGAGAAGTGAATTACTGTAGAAACATGATATTGACAGTTAGAGAAAAATAGATTAATGATTTTTGGAAAGCTTTTAATGTTGGTAAAATAAATTATTAACTTCTTATTATTGCTCAGTAAATTTTTTAAAAAAGCTCTTAAATATCGGATATTGATAAACCTTTTGCACAATTTATTCTTTTTTTCTTCTTCAAAAACGTGTAGAGAATTGGGGTTATAGCTTAGAATCGATGACGACATATCTTCACAAAAACATTTTGAGGATTTGAGGAGCCGCTTAGATTCGAGTAAGTACGGTAGTTAAATATATTTAGTAATTTTTCTCCAATGATTATCTCTTCTAATTTTAGATAATTAATCGATTGTTTATCAACAGCGAAGATATACAAGAGCTACTGGGATGGACTTCGTAATTCTAAATCACGTTCAAGTGACGAGAACGATATCTAAGCTCGTATTCAATTCTCTGCTTTCCCTTCTATACGGCAAAAGTCCTACTGATTTATAGAATAAAGACATTTAAATTTTTAAAAGAATTTCTAACCATACAGATAAAAAACCCATAATATTAATATATGAATAACATTCAATAGCTATTTTCACAGATTAAGCTTGAATCAGTAGTCTCTTCAAACTTTTTCGACTCACGGAACCCTAAGAACTATAATGAGTTTTGGAGGAACCATTCTACACACACGCACTTAGAAGAATATATCTTAAAATAATATTTAAAGTAGATCGAGACATGTTATAGGTACTTTATGTAACGATAATTTAAAAAAAGTACTGTATTTATTATATTAAAAAGATTTAATGTAATATTTTAATATATAATTCACACGTTTATACTATAGTTTGTGATTGAAGCGTCCCTACCCATGCATTGTATTTAGTAACTGGGATATGTACTAAATTTTTTTTTTATATAAACTGTTGAAGTCTATGCCTGTACTAAAATTATCGAATTTGATATTCTGTGTTTAATTTGCTTTTGTATTTCGTTTTTTTTCCCCCACTAGCAATGAGAAATATATTTTTCACCTTAATACGTTCTTTTGAATGGCTGTAAAATGTTTATAGCTGTGAGAGAAATATGTATTTTTCATGAGAGAGAATTTGCAACCAAAAATTTAGGAGATGTTCTTGCTTAAATTGAGATTTTCACGCCGAATCTGTTAATAAATCGGTTAGCTGTTCTTTTTTCTTCATTTTTAGGTATGTTTTCCGCTAATGATGAAAGGTGCATTTTCCATTGGAAAACCATTTAGTTTTTTGAAACATTGTACTAACGAATATAAAATTATTTCCGAAACCGGGAATAGTGTGAATAATAGAATATTTATAAAAAAAAACTTTCTAACAATCTTTTATTATATTATAATAAAAATTAAACGAAGTATTTCAAAATAAAGTTATGTATGAATAAAATTTTCAGTTTTAATGAATGGAATGAGACCTTCATATACTTATGGTTATACAAACTTCTCAGAAAATGAGAATCTATTTTGCATTCACATTTATAATTTTCTTTTCGATTTTATTGTGAGTTATGGAACCCTTGGGTATGCCTTGTGAAACCCCAGGGTTCCAACCCTGTTTGAGGACCACTGGCGTATATGATAAAAACGTCAGATTATTTAAAAATTCTTTAACTATTTTTCCTATACAAAAAAATATTTTATCTTAACTTCATTTACAAACGGTGGCAAATATATGTATTATCATTTTTTTTTAGATTATATTTTTATTTTGTACCTAATTATTAAACATAGTAAAATTTTCACTCAAAACAAAACATACAAGGAAAAATCTCTGAAACAAACCAATGTAAAAACAATTTTTTTTTTCAAAAAAAAAAAAAAAAAAAAAAAAAAAACAAGATGAGAGATTTTAGTTTATAGAAAAAAAAAATTAGTTTTTTTTCTCGAGTTTAGTCTAATTTAGAGTTTTCGCTAGTAGCTACAGTTAAAATTAATTTCAATAAATTATTTTTGTCATAACTTTTAGGCAAAACAATATTTAAAGCAACTTTTTTACATCCCGTAGAAAATTAAAGTAAAGGGTTCTAGAAGGGTTGGAAGTTTTCATCGTTAAGTTTACACAAAACAGAGGGGTTTTTTTTTTTTTTTTTTTTTTTTTTTTGCACAGAAAATGATTTTGTAAAATTGTTAAAAAAATATTCTTAACAATTTACTTGGAAAATGAACATTATTCAGTACAGTAGTTAATAAACAAGTATTTTTTCTGATTTTTTTAAAAACTTTATGATTGAATCCCTAGTAAATTATAATAACATATTACATCTGCAATGAGTTTTAATAGAAATGTATTTCTAGAAAATACAGACTCATGAGCATTCCTAAATGCATACGATTAAATTTTTGAAATGGACTGATTTAATTTTGAGACTGATTCCATAAATTAAAATGTTTGCCTTGTCCAATTTGAAAAATTTAAAAATTATAAAAACAATTTTTTACTGCATGAATTTCTCACAATTTTCTTTTGAAAAAAAATAAACACATTCAAAATGATATTTTCATAAATTTCTTTTCAAATTTGTTTAGAAATAGAAAAATTTGTGATGCTGACATCACTAATCGAAGAATTACGTTTTTTACCGAGTCGCAATAAAATTGTTTTAAAGATGCAGCATTGAGTAAATATCTAAAATAAAAACACACATTGCATGAGGAAGTTTAGAAGGTCATACAAATAGTCAACAAATATTACTTTAAATGGCATACGGCCAAAATTTCGTAAATTACTCTAAACGGCAAAAGAATAAATTTCCTTTCCGAAAAACATTTAAACTAACACAAGATTATTTTTAAAAAATCTTACATACTCTGGTAAATCGAAATGTGTGGATTACAATATATAAACCTTACCTACAAACAGAAACGCAGACAATATTCAGAAACAGAGCTCGCAAGATCTGGTTACCAGAAGTTCCCGCCACAAAATGACAAGCGCATACGATTTCGCCGGCTACTGATCACTTGTGTGACGTCACGGAAACCGGCATTTCAGAAGGCCATCATGCGGTGGTTGGAAAAACTATCCAGGTCAACAAAAATTTAAAAAAGAAACACGAAAACAAAGCTACCCAGACTCGTGCACAAAAGAAATGCATGTATAGCAAATGAGGCGAGCAGAAGGTTAAGTTCGAGGAATATATCCTACAAAAAATGAGAATTCTTCGATTTCTACTTTACAGATATTTGTTATTTTATGATGTAAGCCCGATAATGAACATTTCAAGAAGTATTTGACACGGTATATTGATGATATGCAACATTATTCAGAAATTCTCAGCAAATAGATTATTCTAGAATTTTCTTTTTAGGTAAAATGGTGGCATTGCTCTGGAAAGCAATCAGCGAACCGGTGAGACATGGCGTCATTAAGAAACACCGATAATAATTTGTGCAAAAATTTGTTTTTTTAAGCAAAGCTGATTATATTTAATCAGTGATCCGATATAAACTTTAAAAACTAGGAAATAATAAGCAGATTTATAGATATAAGATAACAACTGATTAATTTATAATTTTAATTCTGACTCATATGCATACCTCCTAATATAGCTTTATGAAATATAAATTTTTAAATTCATTTTAGCTACTTTATTTTATTTGACACATACAGTGAAATAAAATGCTATTTCAACAAACTTCAAACTGTTTCTAATGTATTAAAATTGTCTCTAGCAAAAATTACTAAATGTCTATATTTTTAAGAGTCTCGATTATAGTTTTTAAGAATACAACTGATATTAAATTATTGAAGAAAAAGAACTGGCAAAGCAAATATAAGGCATTAGAAGTTTAAAAGCTGTCGTATTCTGCTTTTTATGTAGTTTTGGACCATGTGAAATGAGTGAAGAAGATATGATAAGAGGTTTAATTATGAGGGGAAAAAATATGAGATTTCATTTTTTTTTTTTCATATCTTTTACATCTCAGAGATTTGAAATTTTTGAGGCTATTATTAATTTTTCAACTAAAATATTACCATGTATAATATTTAATATAGATAAGTTTTTATCTGAAAATTATTATAAAAACAAATGCTTTCATGTTCTTATTTACAATTATTCTTTGGACAATCAAGGAACCAACTTTTATAGAATAATTTTTCTGATTTGACTTGGATTTGCGTCGCACTGTGAAGCAAGCAGGAGAGATTTTGGCAGAATGCCCAAGGGAACAGAGCTCACACGAAAGGGAATTAGAGCTTATTGGTCCCCCAGGAAACAACCACCCCTGCGTTCAGTTTTTATTGAACAAAATCTTAGTTACAATTTTTACAGAAGTGCACAGTAAATTTACGTAATACAAATCAAAAGTAAATTCACAATACACATACATAATAATTACATCGTACAAGTATACAAAGCTAAAAATAATAAAACTGGGTGAGAGAGAAAAGGGAAAAATATTATTCGAGCAATTTTGTAAATACAATCTTGTAAAGATCAGTAATAGTCTCCAACTCAAATACACCGCACAAACTCGAAAGGAAAAAGAAAAAAAAAACTCTTCGCATTTTTAAACTACGGTCAAGTGCCGAGGATGAAACTTAAAATGGCACCCCTTCCCCTACCCTAACTTCCACACCGCACCAACGGGAGGTGTGATGCCTCGACATATTTTTCGTGCATCGGCCCCCTCTGCATGGCGGGTCTTCAGTGGTACTAGGCTTGAAACCATGACACGCTGGTCACGAGTCCATTACCTTGACCCCTAGGCTACCGTGAGGACTTTGAATATCTACAGATGTAACGTGCATCACCCCCTGTACACGGCGTGCCTTCTATGGCACTAGGTCTCGATCCCGCGACTCGGCAACTTCAGCCATGAATTCACGACCTTGATCATTAAGCAACCTCGATCATAATTTTTCTGAGAGAAGCAAGATAGTATCACAATAATAAAATATACACTCAAGAGCCAAAACATTATGACCATCCCTACATTTTGCAATGAACTCGCCTAGATGACGTGGAAGGCACGTGATCAGGTGGAAGTGGTATTTAACTGCCGTTGGAGAGTCTGAAGAAACATTCTTTCATTTTCTTCTGTGTGTGATGGGAAAGGCTGCGGATCTAAGCGACTTTGATAGAGGGCAGATTATGTAATGGCTCGAGGACCTGGAAAAAGTATTTCCAAAACTGCACGACTCGTGGGTTGTTCGCAATCTACAGTTGTTAGTATTTATGCAAAGTGGATGAATGACGGTGAAACCAGCAGTAGACGACATGGTGTTGGACGTCCACACGTTATCAAAGAAAAAGGTCGTCGGAGACTGTCTCGCATGGTGAAGCAAAACCGGAGCCAGACAGTGGCTCAGCTGACAGCCCAATGCAATGCAGGGCCAAGTAGAATAGTATCGGAGCACACTGTTCAGAGGACAATGTTGGATATGGGGCTACGCTTCAAGCGTCCCACTCGTGTGCCTTTGCTGACCAAGCGTCATCGCCAACTGTGCCTGCGCCGGGCCCGGGAACATCGCGACTGGTCCATGGATCAGTGGGAGAGAATTGCCTGGTCAGATGAATCCCGGTTTGTCATTTATCACGCCGATGCTCGTGTCAGGAACGCCGTCTTCCAGACGAACATTTGCTCCCTCAATGTACAGTAGGTCATACACAGGCCGGTGGTGGTGGTATTATGCTTTGGAAGACTTTCTCTTGGGTGTCTCTGGGACCCGTGGTTGTGGTAGAGCAGACCATGAATGCTGCAGGGTATCTGAACATCATTACGGACCAGTTGCACCCTTACATGGCGCCTCTGTTTTTCCAGCTGGAAATGGAATGTTCCAACAGGACAACGCCCCGTGTCATAAGGCTAAAATTGTGTTGGAGTGGTTCCAGGAACATGATACTGAATTCCAGTTAATATCCTGGCCGCCTAAGTCACCGGATCTCAATCCGATAGAACACATTTGGGATGTCATGGGAAGGCAGCTCAGAGTTCAAAGACCACTAATTCGCAATATCTCGGATTTGCGTGACCGTTGCTTAAACATCTGGTACAATCTGTCTCTGGCCATCTACCAAGGACTTGTGGCTTCCATGCCAAGGCGAGTTGAAGCTGTGTTGCGCGCCAAAGGTGGGCCTAACTCGTTATTGACAGGTGGTCATAATGTTTTGTCTCTTGAGTGTATAATATAAAAATACTTAATTACAAATTGAATGAATTTATTGATTCCCAACAATTTGCATTAATGCTGAACCACTCATATAAATCTGACAAATATTTAATTTTTTTTTTGTATTAACCCATTGCTGATTAAAAGTTACTCAATTCGCTGCTCAGAGCCACTGTTTTTGTCTTAGGCGCGAATAAGTGGTATAATTGAGGGGGTAGAGATGGGAGAAATTGCACAAATAAGCAAATTTTTTCACTGAAATAAGTAAATCCTTTGCAGACACTCTCAATGTCATTTTATTGCATTCCAAATCTTTCGGAACAGTTTTGCTGATAGCAGCGCGACGAAAAGAATTGTGTTTCGAAAAGACGTATATATACGTCCGGGGCATTCAACACACTGGTTGAGTTAGACGAATATATATGCCGGTGGCAGTTAAGAGGTTAAAATAAAATAATTCGTCTTAAAAAGGTATGTGGTTAGGTTGAAGTATCGTATTATTTGATATATGAAAAGTACTTTAGTAGAAGATTTCAGACAAAATTCGAATACGTACTTTTTTTTTTTGAAAAAGATCACAACAGAGACATACATAAGGATAGGGTTTTGGGGTGCAGCCTCCCACCCCTTAAACCAACATATTTTTAATTTTTAGCATAAAGTTTACCTCTCGGACCTCACATGTACGAGTTTTTTTTTAATTATAATCCCTCGCTACATTAAAAAAAAATTGCATATACCACTGGATTATACTTCCTCAATATATGAATGTAAAAATTTCTTTTAAAAAAAATTGAGAAGAATAACACACAATTAAAAGAGAGGAGTGGAAAGAAAGATACATGAGAAAAAATGTACAGAAAAGTCAGAGATTAATTTTAAGAAAATTTATTTAAAAAAACACGTATATTATTTTCACACACAGTGGCATGATGTAGAATATTAGTGCTTCCTTGTAAAGTCAGTTTTTGGGCCCCAAGCCGGATCTTACGAAGTGTACGTACTTGACGTCTGTCAGTACGCCACTGATTATTTTATAATCAATTATTATTTTTAACTTTAAATCAGAGATCTCAAAATTATTGGGCCACTCAAGTATTTGGCTTTATATTATGGTGTAAAACATATTATGTTGTATGATAAAGGATTTAAAACTCGTAACTTAAAATTAAAAAAATTTAAAAATTAATTAATTAAATATTTTATTGTTATTTAAATCAACCACCATATCCAGACTACGTACAAGACACTTTAAAGGGTTATAAATATCTCCTGGTGGCCGAAGAAGTTACAATACTTGTCCTCACTGTCCTGACATTCAACTAGTCATATTTTTAATTGTCCTCCTATATTGGCTAACTCCACAACATAGACTAAACCCCGCGGACAGCATTACTTGGACAAGACAACAACAACAACATTACTATTTAAACATACTTCTTAGCAAATAACTAGACATTACTGTATAGTTAAGAATGGCGAATAAAAAGAAAAATCAGTTTTTTTAAAAAGAAGAAATCATCTAATTCGCCATTTCCTCTACTGTTCATTTATTTTCTCAAGTTTTGGAAATCAGTTCTTGTACAGAAGAAAACCGCCATTTGTTCTTTTCGTTCACCTTCTTCTGTTCATCTGCTTTTTTCGGCTCTCTCGGCAAGTTCATTTCTTCTTTGTATATCATAATGAGTTCGTCTGTATTTTATTTTTATCAGAACTCATTTTTGTCCTTTATTTTAACACTGATGCTCTATTAGATTCGAACTTTTTATGAGATATTTAACAGATCAAAAGAATATCAGAAAAGACAGTAATATATTATTGTCAGAAAAGGCAATAAAATACATATTTCCATATACATTAACGCTATACAAATTTACATTTTATAGCTAAAACTGTTTTGCTTTGATGTCGGATTAAATCGAAAATTAGATATGAAATTTCATTAAAAAAGAATTTGAACGATTATTATATGTATGCCATAAATAAAATGATTTGAAGGCTTATATATTTAAACGATTTAATTATATTAAGTTATGATAAAAACTTTTATCTACATAACTAGTTACGTCATTGCTAATTGTCTAACTTTCTAAAATGTATTCAAATAACAAAGGTACTGATCAGTAGTAAAATATTTTTTACAAAAAATCCTCAATATACATATTACATTTTGAATACAAATTATTTTTAATTAAATGGTTTGGTTTCTTTATTGACTATTAAGAATTTCAAAAAGTTTTTTTTATAAATATCTTTTAAATGCTTTTTATGTGTATATTATACATGCTTATATAAGAAATTGAAGCCCAGGAGCCGAGCGATAGCGTTTCACTCTTCCCCGCCACAGGTCCGAGATTCAAATCCCGGGTTGGGAAAGGTCGACTCTGCCTTTCATCCTTTCAATGGGTCGAGTAATGAGTACCAGGCTTGCTTGGGAACTAAACACTGAGGGTTTCGTGCCAGATTGACCACCTGACCAGAACATCTGCTCATGCACCTCAGCGCCCAAGGTCCCGTATACTGAGATGGACATAGTAGGCCTTGGCCCTCATGGGCTGTTGCGCCACTAAGTTTAGTTTATATAAAAAATTAATCTAAAATTTATAAAAAAAGTTAAATTCTTTTTTATTCTGCTATTTGAGATAAAAAAAATTTACAAAAAGTTAAAAAAAAAAAACAGGAATTTTTTTTTACCCTTTTTACGTATTGTAATCCCTATGACCTATTATTACATCATATAAAATTAATGATAATAATAATGTATACACGCACACATACATATATATATAGCGATACATATACATAAAAATCCGTTGTCCAAAGCGCACCCCCGTTTTTACGAAGGAACCTGAAATGTATGTGTGCGATGCTCTTATGATTCGAAATAATTTATTCGAGATATTATCCCAGGGTTTCGAAAAAATAGTACACTTCTAAAACAGGGGTGGCCAACCCGCGGCCCGTCTTGATAATTTTATCGCCCGGGAGGTTCATTACAACTTTACAAAATACAATTATTTTAAGCAATATTTTTGTTTTTAGTGTAGTGTTTTGTAACAAATACATCCTATAACTGTTTCTATTTATTTACGTTGCTTCTGTTTTTATACATACTTAGAAGTGAGCAGTAATGCATTGCAGCGCCCCCCCCCCCTTTCCCCCGCTTGATTCCTGTAACTTTATCGCGCTGCTTATTGCTAGAGCTAGGCATATTTGATTCTTGCATTATTATTATTAAATTATATATGTTTGTATACATGAAAAAGATGTAAACAATAATAATAATTTTCACATTGTTTTAAACTTTTACTCCAATAAATGTTTAATGGTTTTTTTCATATAATATAAAGATATACATTTTTACATGCGGCCCGCGGGATTATAATGGTTATTCGAAGTGACCCGCAAGATAATTTGGGTTGGCCACCCCTGTTCCAGAACTACAGCCATTTAAGTTCATAAGGCCTGTCATTTCTTTTCAATAAACTGCACTCCGATCCATATAGAAGTGTCTATTTTTTATGTCTATTTTTTTAAAGCTATTATTTTTATATCCAACTTATAACGTGTACCCGTAAATTTGGTCTCATTTTTTTGTGTTAAAAGTGCGTGCTGTACGCCTAATTTTACTGTATGAAATGCAGAATAAATGCCTGCCAAATTATTCTTCTCAAATAGGCTTAAAAAATAGCTTCTATAAAACTAGTTTTCTGTACTAAAAGAACTGAGAATATAGCTATAAAATAAAACTGAATAAAATAAAATAAACGAGAAAAGGGATTAAAATATAAATGCTCAATATATTACAAAACAATATTAAAGATAATTAATTTTTAATGACACTATAATTACATCAGCATCAACATAAAATGCAATTATTTTTTTATTTAACTCAACCAAAAGTATAAGTAATGACAACTTTAAAAGGTAAAATAATTTTTAACAGAAACTACTTATTAAAAACTCTGAATACAACAGAGATGGAAGAGTAAACGAAAGCCCTGAAATCATACAAGTTTTCACTTTGTAATTGCTGTTGTCTGTGAAAGAAGTTTCATTTCCGGGAATTTAAAACAAAATGAAACAGCTTCTTTTGTTTCCTTTCCTTTTTTTGTGGATCTCCTACAGTTTAGTCTAGAAAACTAGTCATTTTTAGTTCAAACAATTACTAAAAAAGTTTACTTTTTAAACCAATTACTGGAGAGAGAAGTTTATTATTTTTTTTAAGCAAATCACACACACGAAAGGTATATTGGTTTCATTTTTTTTTACAAATTACATTTCCATTTATTTTAATTCTTCAATTCCTTAACTCGAGTTCTGTAAATCGTAGTTTAGAACAGCGGTTGTGCCAACCGGTGGTCCGTGAAAAAGTTTTGATGGTCCACAGAAAAACTGGGACATTATTTATATTTTTATGAATATTTAGTTTCAATAATGATGAGTAACAAAACGTATTATGGAATATGGATTATACTTTTCTTAAGAGTTTTAGCTAGTACCTTTAGCGGAATTTCTTCTGAATTTATGCAGTTTTTAGCTCTTTTGAGGGTGTATCCATTTGAGGCATAGCACTTCAATTTGTGGATATTGCTTTGCGTTGCCAGTTTGTTCTTTTTTGTTCGTAAAGTTGGATGGACATGTGTAAATAGAGGTATAAATAAGTGACAATATAGTTATAGAGGTCTGCCCTATAGTGATTGGTCATATTTCTGGTCCTACAAACATAAAATAATTATTTTTAATGATCCGTAAGCTCTAAAGATTGGTGACCTCTGGTTTATAATACAATCAGCTGTATTTCAATAAATTTGTTTAACTGTGCTCTGTGAATGCAAAGTAAAAAAATTGTATTTATTTTATTTTATTAGAAATTATATCAATAATTGTGCTTTCAAAGTTTTTGAAGTAACTATATAAATCTGTTTTCTGTTTCACCAAGGTAATTACAGTTTTAATGAGCAGATACTAGTTAATACTTTATTTGTAAAACTGAAATTCTCGTGGGGAATTTTTCATTCAAGAAAATAATAAAGGATTGGCGTCTTTTTCAACTAGAGGCTCGCGTCGATTTTATTTAGCACTAATACAATTGAAATTTTACAAGGTCAAATGGTAAAAACCAATCTGGTATACACATGTATATATATAGACACACAAAGGCTAGAAACCCTTTTGTTACAAAGGCTAAGGATTTGTATGGATTCCTAACAATTGAAAAGTATATATAACGAAAAATTTGCAGCAATAAAGCAATTTTCGTTAATATACACTGCTGGCCACCGTAAATGCAACACCAAGAAAGGCAAGAGATAGCACAACAAAATTTATTTTGTAGATAACATGTTGACCAAGTATCAAATGATTAAATTTATAGACTTCCGTGAAGTGGGGTTCCTGCCACAATCAGTAGCTAGATTAGCCTCCATTGTTGGAGATCACCGCTGTCACACGCCTCGGCATTGATTCAAACAGACTTTGGATGTGTTCTTGGGGTACAGTAGACCAAGCAGCTTCCACACGTTTCCAAAGTTGATCTGGTGTGGCAGCTGGGGGTGTAATCTGGGTCAATCGTTGAGCAACCATGGACCACATGTTTTCTATCGGCGAAAGATCCGGAGAGCGAGCCGGCCAGGGAAGCAATTCAATCTGGTGATTGACGAAGAACCTTTGGACAATGCGTGCCACGTGTGGTCGCGCATTATCCTGTTGAAATATGGCTGTGGCCAATCCCTGAAGGCAAGGAAGGACAACTGGCTCCAACACCTCGGAAATGTAGCGCTGGCTGTTTAAAGTGCCGGCAGTGCGTACTAGAGAAGTGCGAGAGTGATATCCAATACCGCCGCATACCATAATACCCGGTGCAGGACCAGTGTGGCGGTGCATAACGCAGCTGTTCAGCATCCTCTGTCCCCGGTGTCTCCAGACTCGAATCCAACCATCGTGGTGTTGCAGCCAGATGCGTAAATCGTCAGTAAAGACAATTTCTTTCCTTTCTGCCACCCACATCCTTCTTTCATCGCACCATTGGCGGCGGAGACGTCTGTGGTTCTGCGTCAAAGGTAGACCAAGCAATGGACGTCTTGCGGACAGACCACTCTGCTGTAAACGGCGTCGAATGGTACGCGCAGACACTGAATGATGCGTTACAGACTCAACGAGATGTCCTATGGTTCGTGATGTGACTGAGCGATCCATCACTGCCATGCGCACAATTTGCCTGTCCTCACGTGAAGTGGTATACTGAGGTGGATGCGATTGACCACGTCGGTCCGTCGTACCCTCCTGCATCCAACAGTCACATATCCGCATTACAGTTGTTTGGTTTCGTCCAACACAACTACCGATTTCCCTGAAAGATCATCCACAATCTCGGTAGGCCACTATCCTTCCTCTGTCGCACTCGGATACTTTATCAAAAGCTGATCTCTGTTTTCTACGAGACATAACCAATCGTTTTTTGAAAAAACCACAAGAAAAACACAATTGCCAAACTTGAAATCGTTGAAATCTCCAAGCCTTAAATAGCTCTTTGAGGTGGCCCCACAAGCGTGCGTGATGTGTGTCTGCGCTGAAATTCTAATCATTTGCATATCTCATCTCCGCTAATGCATGTTGTAAATTTCATGTTATTTGCGTGCTTCCTTCAGGGTGTTGCATTTACGGTGGCCAGCAGTGTATAAGCAAAAAAATAAGAATAAGTGCTATGGTATCTTAGGCAGATAGATACATCGAAATTAATAGTTTACAGGACCACCAATTTTACTAATGGCATTAAAAATATACTTTGTCACAAAAAAATACACTCTGTAACAAAAAAACAAACAAACAACAACAACAACAAAAAAACGACGCACCAAGAACGAGTTGTCCGATAGAGGCAAAAATTTTGATGGGTAGAAAGATTATGTACAGAATAAAAAAATGATTCAAATTTCAGAAAATTTGAATGATACATAGTAACGAGCTCAATAAGGTGTTGACCCACTTCTAGCCTGGATGAAAGCTGCCTCATGACGACGGCATGGAGTGATAAAGAACCCTGATCGAATCCTGTGGTATTTCTTGCCAAATTTGCTCCAATTATCGGGCTAGGTCATCAATATTCCCTGATAGATGCAGTTGCCTACCCATCATATCCCAGACATGCATGGTTAGAAAGAGATCTGGCAATCTGGCTGGCCAAGGAAGTGTTTGACAAGCTGTAAAACAGTTCATAGTAACACGTGCCGTATATGGTCTGGCATTATCTTGCTGGGAAAAAAAAGGTCAGGGTACTTCAAAAGGAACGCTAGCAAAACAGTTCTAAGAATGTCGTCGACCTACCGCTGTGCTGTAAGTGTGCCTCTAATGACGACCAAAGGGGTCCCCCCGGCTGTCAAAAGAAATGGCACCCCAGACCATAATTCCTGGTTGAGGGCCTATAGTGGTGTGGAATAATGAAAGCAGAATCGGCACGCTACCCTGGGCGTCTCCAGACACATCTTCGATTATCGTCAGGACACAGTTGGAAGCGGAATTTGTCGCCAAACACTGTACGTCCCCAGTCAGCATGATTCCAACCTGATCGAGCCAAGCACTACTGTAATCTGGCTCGACAGTGCGCAGGTGTGAGTGGCAGGTGGCGTAGGGGTCGATACGAGCGTAAATTTCGCTAAATCATCCGTCTGGGAATGGTCATGGTGGACATTTGTGTGCCCAAAAAAGTTGAATTTTCTGTCATCCCAATCAATTTGCTGTCAGTTTTGAATTTTCTGAAACTTAATCCCAAGAATCTAGTTGGATCAATGAACCTTGGAGGTGGAAGTGTTCTTGCGTGGGGATGTAAATCGGCCTGAAAATTAGGTAATTTGGTATTTTTGATGGTAATGCAAATCACGCGATATTAAATATTTTAAAGAGAAATTTTAAATTACCCGCCCAAAATTTGGATATTGGAGACGACTTCATTTTTTAAGAACATAATGACGCCAAGCGCACTGCTCTCAATGTACGTCGCTGGTGTTTTTATAATTGTTTCAAAATTCTTAAAACACCTCCTCTATTAGTTTATTTAGCCTAGTAGAGCATATTTGATGAGAATTTGATTTAAAAAAGAAATAAAACATAACATATAATGGGAAGTAAATCAATAAACACAGAAGCATGGAGGTAAATCGGTGCAGAAATTACAAAAAATTGATTAAATCTATACCAAGACGCTTAAAAGTTGTGTGGACACTAAAAAATATCCTACTAAGTATTAAATTAAGATAGAAATACAATATTTAAAGCTATGTCGAGATTTTTATTAAGTGTACAAATACTTATGTGGCGAAATTTTTCAGTAGCCTTTAATTATTAATTTGTAAAAATAATAGTTATACTATTTTTAAAAAGTTGATTATGTTATTCCATTAAGAATAAATTGCAGATTCATAAAAAGTTACAATTCAAATATATTAATTTTTATTAGTCGAAAACATTAAATAAGAAATTGCAAGTGTACGATCCCTTTTGTGGTCCACTGTATATATTGCAAAATTTCTTCTTTTGCGTAGATTGTAATATTTTTGTATATTAATTATTATATTTTGGATTTGTAAGAAAGGTAAGAAAAGACAAGACATACAAAGTTAAAAAATAAGCTAATACAAGAACGAAAGGAAAAGTGGGTTACGTTATATAAATTAGTTAAGCCATGTTATATATTAGACGTTAAAGCCACGTTATATAAATTTTTTGGTGTAGCTGTGTTTTATTCTGAGGCATATTTAAATACAATTAAATTAAAATTATTAAATCAAAACTAATCTAAAATATAAACAATCAAAGTTTCCCTCCCTCCCAGCGAGCCATCGAAAGATTATCAAAGGTTGACTGGTTCGCGGCGATGAAAAGGTTGGGGAACGCTGCTCCATAGAGATCAGGTTTGGAGATCTAGCTGGCCAGTCCGTCCGGCAAATATCCTCACTTTCCAGAAATTCGTCGACCAAATGATCTTTATGTGCCTCGGATTGTCATCCATTAAAATTAAATCAGGGCCAATTGAACCTGTGAAAAGGCTATCATAGAGCTCCAAGACCTCATCCCAATACCTCACAGTAGTCATAGGTGCCTCATTCAAAGTCATAGAGGTGCGTACGGATATCCAACGTAATGCCTGCCCCGACCATCAAGCTTGCGCTGCAGCAGTAGCCGATTTCTCTGACATTAGAGGGCAGGTAGCGGGTCCCAGGTTCTCTTTATTTGAAAGTACGGTGAGAATCACTGATTAAGCTGAATCAAAAGTCATCAGTGGGAGAAACAGCCACCCATTGATCCATGTTCCAATCTCTATGATCTAGTCCCCCCATTTTAAACGGAATCTCCTGTTTGCAGAAATGAGATGGACGTAAACAACAGATCTCCTTGTAAACAGCCCTCTCTTCTGAAGTCTTCTGAAAGTTGTGTCGCCTGGCTATACCTGATAAATGACGATTTTCTCTGGTCGCCGTAACTCTAGGATGACCTTGCCCAGGCTTTCTCTCTCGACGAATCCGGTATCCTGAAGATTTTTCCTTAAGTTGAACACGGCGCAGGGATTTAAATTGAATTATCTACAAATCTGGATTTGAGACTGACCTGCATCTAGTCTACCAACAATTCGCCACCTCATTCTATCATATAAACATTGATGGTTACTCATTTTTATTGTTTGAATTTTAATATAATCGATTGAGGCAAAAAAATGGCAAAAAAAAACGACGAGCTGGCGAACGAAATGCGGATTTTGGCACACACGCTTATAAATCCTGTTACTCTACTATCTCCCACATACACATATACGCTTACGTATTAGATGTACAGAATTTTAATTTTTTGTTTCGAAGCAACATTTTTACATATCGTTCAAATATTTTCATAAAATTCAACAAAACATTCAAATTCGCTTAATTTTGAACACCAGTGTAGAGTACTATAACATGCTTTAACTTGTATTTATATCCTTACTTTATAAATCATCATTACTGTGGAAATGGTGGAGGATTACAAAACTTTACTGAAGTGGTGGCCAACAATCCTGTACAAACTCATTTTTTTCCTTAATTTTTGAGAGTTTGACTTAATTTTTCCTTAAGAATTATCGCACTATCTTAACTATTGCTATTGATTCTAATGGATTTTTTTTTTGCGCTGATTTCAAATCTACTCGCAGATTTTGAGCAAAGTAAATAGTTTTATTTATATTTTTGAAAAACAACAGTAAGACAAGTATACGAGTACTCGTAAGGTTACTGAAGTGTAACGAGTGACTGTTTTTTCAACTAATAAAGTAATCAATTATTCCAACCAATTAGAGAGCATTAGTGATAAATCGATGAAAACAGAATGTGCAGCATGTTTAAGAGCATTTAAAACAGTTTTGTGTTGCAATTTTAAGTGCGTGGGGGATAATATTGGAATCATGGGTAAATTTTCGTTTCTGTCTTATAATTAACGATAGAAAATACTACTTTTGAAAGAAGAATGTTATTCTATGCACCAAATTTTTGATGAAGTACCACGTGGATATTCTATTATCGTAAGAACGTTGAAAACATATCCTAAAACAAATTCTAATGTGAACAGGTTAGCAATACGGACGACCGAGAAAAATAATTACGTGAATACTGGGAATTGAAGAGGATTTTACTTTCAAACACAAAGCTTAATTCAATTTTCGAAATAATAGATTTTGACATCGAATGTTAATGTTTGCCTATGAGAGGAAGACTGCTGAAATTGGATTAAGAGGCTTCAAAGTGAGAGAGAGAAATTGGTGCATTCCATGACCAAAAGATAGAGAGTCGTAATTGAGGCAAAGAACTGGCCCATAAAACATTGATGTTCAAACATGCAACATTCATACAATTTTCAAAAGTCATGTTACTACAACGCACATTACGTTTTTCTATATTGCGTTATTTTATACATACTACACCAGGGTGGCCAACCTTTTCGGGAAGCGTGCCACAATCTGATAAAAAAAAAGGTACGCGTGCCACTTGCAACTTTTCCACCAAACTAAAAAATATAAAAAGGTGAAAAATTTTACTTATAAGTTATTATTATGCGTTATTTAAAAACATATTTTTAAATACAAGCTTATATAATAAAAATGTAAAAAAAAAAAAAAAAAAATTTAAAAAAAAAAAAAAAAATGGTATGACAAATAAAACAAAAGTAGAAACTTATATTTTATTGTTAATAAATTTTTATAGGATCAGTCAGTAAGCTTATGTAGAAAATAAAATTAAGCAACTTGAAACATTTAATTCTAAAAGATTACTAAGCAGTCCGTACTTTCTTATAATGTGGCTTTTGAATTTGTAGTTTTTTTACTAAATCATCTTTATTTGGATTAGTTCGTAAAGATGCTAAGCAAATTAGTTGTTTTAGGTGCATATCAGTTAATTTTGAGCGATATTTTTATTTAATTACGTTCATATAACAGAAAACATTTCTTCACAAACATATGTTGATCCAAACCTACAACAACATCTGACAGCTAAATCATGTAAATTTGGAAAAATTGCTTGGTGACACAAATTTCCAAAATTCGATGTAATTCGGATCATTTGCGGTTAAAATAATTTTCTTATATTTGCTTTTCATATTAATATGGTGCTTTAGGTCAATAATTTCGATTTGTTCCTGAGGTGGGTAACAATTAATGTCTTGAAGAGAAATCGAAAAAGTATTAGTGAAAAGTTCAGTATTTTTTTTATCATCTTTAAAATCCTCAAACCTGGCACTTAAAGAATCCTGCGAAATGGATATTAAATTTTTAAATTTATCATAGTTCGGAATATTACTAACTTTTGCAGATAATTCCTTCATTAATGGGAAATGAGTTAATTTTTTTCTCTCCAAAATCCAGACAAAAAAAGCAAAAGTGTGTTCACAAAAGAAGATATATGACCAACTACGGTAGGAAAAATATAATTTTTTCCCTGTAATCTTAAATTTAAATTGTTTAAATTTTCCATTATATCGGTATGAAAAGCTAGATCCCACAGCCAATTTTCACTCACGAGGAACGAGCATTCACTGGGAAGTTCATCGTTTTCTTCCAGATATTCTAAAACACATTCCCTCAAACTCCAAAATTTCGCAAGTGAATTTCCTTTGGAAAGCCAGCGCACACTACAATGAAGGAGTAACTCGCCATTTTCTTCCGTGTCTTCGGGGAAAAGCGTACGAAATCTTCGTCGATTCAGAGCACGAGCTCGTATTTTGTTGATACAGCGCACCATGGGGTCAACACCGAAAGACAAGTTTAAGACCTTGGCACAAAGAGCTACTTGATGAATAATACAATGATACTTGAAAACTTTTCTTCCCAAATAATTTTCAAGCAATGCAACAAAACATTTTATTCTGCCAACCATGCAATGCGCTCCATCTGTGCAAACACGGTCTAATTTTGTCCATTCTACTTTGTTAACTTCAATTACACTTAAAGTTCCTTAAAAATGTCTTCACCTGTAGTTAAAACTAGTTGGCGCAAATCATGAAGTTCTTCCACAGTATTAAAATTATTGTTCGTGTAACGCACAAAGATACTTAACTACGCGTTATCTGTGATATCACAGCTTTCATCCAAAGTTAATGAAAAATATTTGCAATTTTGAAGTCCAGAGACAATTTGCGTTCCAACAACCTGGCTCATGTCATCTATACGATACATGACGGTATTTCTAGACAAAGCTATTTTATCAACCAATTTTTGATATTTAGATCACCGATATTTTGGGCGAAAATTAAAGGCTACATTTTATTATCTCCTCTTCGCCACAATATGGTTTTTTTCTTGCGGGCTAACAACGAAGAAAGTTCATAAGAAGCCTTCACCATGATTTCCATTTCGTCATTTTTCTTCTGGAACAAAGATTGTTTGGCCGGCTAAAGATTTCTTTTTTATTGATATATTCCGTTCTCAAATTCGATCCAACAGGATATTTGCTGTTGAAATCACTATGCAATTGTTTGAAATGACGGTCCAAGTTAAATTCTTTTGGAACTGCTATACAAATTCCACATAAACAGGCTTGGAAGCATTTTGATGTGTAAACAAGTATTGTTCTTTTCAGACAATATTAAAATCACGTGCTGCAACATCCTCTTCATAATTTCTTTTCGATGTCTGAGGCTTACTCATAAATATATTTAAATTAAAAAAAATTAAACAATTACGCTCAACGCTAAAATCTAAAAACAATTTTAGAAAAGGAGAAAAGCTTAACGTCTTGCTGAACAGAGTTTAAAATCAACTGAGTCTGGACCTAGAAACAATTTGCCGATGTTACGCTACAAATTTTCTGGGCTCCGAATCCAGCATTCTGATTAGTCATGGATACAAGTTCTCTCTCACTCCCTCTACTTCAGAAAGCGGCTACTTTGTGCAGATAGAATTACTTCTACCGTATCAATAACTGTTCTCCTATTATATTGCAGAATTACTTCTTGACATTACAGAAAGCGTAAATAGCCAACACCTTCGGAAAAACCTTTTTATCTGACATCACGCTCAGCCAATAGCTGTAAACACTAAACTTCAGCACTGCAAGGGAAAGCTGAAATTCGAATGGAAATCCGAGATGTTAAGGTGACACAGTACGATTCAATTGACAAAAATCGGTCAAAAAATCAAAATTATTTTTTTCAGCCTGAATTATTCTTTATATACTTTTCTATAACCTCACAAAATTTGAAGGCTCTAAACTTAAAAAACGCAGAATTATGATGGCTTTTACGCTCGTTTTTATTCACATCCCTATCCAAACTTTAAACTTACCTCGGAAAGATAAAATAACTAGTTTGTCTTCATTGAAAATGCTAAGGCTTTTTTTTCTATAATGCCTAATGCTTTGAATTTATTTATTTATTTTTTTTTACCGATTGCTGATAGTACATGTAACAAAAGTTGGTATACATTTTTAAATCACAGCGATTCTTATTTTTTTAAAAATAATTAAACTCGGAATTTATACGTTTTTTAAGGAATTTTCAATAAGCATTCATAAAAAAGAAGTATTGTACAAATACCAATCATGTTATTGCAAAACCCATACCAACTTTTGCTATACATAGTTTGACGCACTTGTAAATCATATTTCATGCATGTACGTAAATTTTTGTAGGAGGAGTAGCATTTTTAAAATCACTTCAAAAATTTTAAGTTTTTTCTTAAAGCT
>BMAO01006172.1:0-10403 GCA_019973975.1 Trichonephila clavata | reverse complement strand
TCTTGGAATACCTGTAAGGGGCTTGTGACCAGTTTGAAAACTCTTTTTTCCCACCCTAAATCAGTGTTATTTGACAGGATACCATTTTAAGGATTTGTCGATTCTTTTAAATCATGGAAATTAGTCACAGTTGGAGTCTCTTTATTCTTCATAATGTGAATTACTTTAATCTTGTTTTCCGGAAATAAACAAAATCAACATTAACAGTATATCATACAACATTATGCACATGAGCACCAACTAACCATGCAGAATAAATTTTATTCAGATATCTTCAGTTATTTCTAATAATAAATAAATCTTCACGCCTTCCCTTCCAACATTTTGCTTTACAAAAATCGATAGTAGTATTCCATGTTTCCCCCTTTTAAACGAATTCTTTAACCTTTCTTGCCACATCTATTCAATAACACGATATATATCGTGCTCAAAATCATCTTGATACCAAAATAATCTTTTATTTTAAAAATCATCCAAAACAGAATTTGGTATTACCTGAAAAAAAGTTTAATATCCATAGTCAGGCAAAGTTCAATCTTAAATAATTCTAGCGAGTCATTTTTTCCCTGAAAACATGTTTCGATAAATAATGTATTATCGAAATGCATGTGAACCTTATTTTCAATGTTATTGTGTCGGAAAAATAACAGTTCTCTAAAATCAAATGTATTTAAAAAGGGCAGGAAAAGAGAATCCTTAAAAAAGTGGTGAATTTCATTTATAGGGCAGAGAATTGAATAAATCATCTACAATTATGGCTTTTTATAAATAGTTGCAGATGATTATTTTAATACTCCCTTGACCCACTACATGTGCACGATTTAGTCTAAAAAATATCTGCAAACAGAATATATAGAAGTATACCTTTCACATCTAGTTATAGAAACATAAATGCTTAAGAAAGATACTCGTAGTTTTAAAGGGCAAACATTAATTCTTTTTAATTGAATGAAATAATTAAAGTAGTATGTTAATGGCAAACTTAAAGAGATTTTCTTACCTTACTTGTTTTTTCTACATTCTCGCTAATTTCTTCGTCATCAGCTATATTGGGTATCAGCAATCTGAAATAGATAAGATAATTTCAAAAAAAAAAATGCTCTAAATGACATGAAAAGGATCTAAATTTAAAACTGGATTTCAAATAGTAAATAGTTTAATATACTAAAAAAATTTCAAAGACAAATATAGCACAACTCCTAGTGTACTATCAAGTTTATCAAATAATAATATAAGCTAAATTAAATAAATAATTTTTATCAACATCATTGCCAAAAAAAAGGTTTCCTTTTTTCAATGTTAGCGTTAAATTGAAAACTGATTATTTATTTATGTATTTTAGCTTTAAGAATTTTAAAACCATGAAATATTTTCAAAGGAACAAGAATCAATGAAAAATACTCAAGTTTTCTAAAAAGAAATATACCAAAACTTCTTTTTAAAAAAAATCGCTGATAACTACTAAAAATAAATACATTATATTTATAATTTTGGAGTAACGGTCCAGAATTTTACTTAAGCGCATCGACTGAAGGTATTAAATCAAATTCATGTGGTTTTTAATAGAAAAAAATTTATTCATGTTTCCAAGTGAAGAAATATATAATGTCATAACAACATTTTTAGTTAAAAAGTTATTTCTTTAGAATAATGCTAAGTTTTTTAAAAACAGTTATATATATTTGATTGCGAGTAAAGATTTATTTGTCAGTGCTATAGAGACATTTTGAAGCTTAAATGTATCTTATTTAAAAAGATTAAAAAAAAAGTGTACAATATGCTTCTGTGATCCAATCTGAGGAATACTTTTGGTATAAAACCTTTTCGTTGCCAAAATATTGTAAAGGTACTTTCATGTATCAAATGTTTTTACTACCCTGTACAAATAAAAATGTCCAGAAAAGCATTTAAGTTAATCTATAATGCATTTTAAAAAAATCAAAAATTAATCAGTAGCTCATAAGAGAAACAAAAAACAAAGCATTAGTAAAAGAAAAAAAAACTATGTAGGTGTTTACTGTTAAATCTCGAAAACCGTTAATGTGCAAATTGCCTAGATAATTTAAAGATAAACAAATTTTCTCCATTAAAATGCGAAATAAAAAAGTTTTCTACATTTTAATTATGTAATCTTTCCATTAACGGTTTCCGTATCGTTTAAGTTCAACAGCTTGTTTCTCTCATTTCCTTTCTGTTAGGAGTTTTGATTGAAACGTTGACTAATCTCAGAATAATTTATCCTAAGACATTTAGAAACAGAGTGGCAGAGACAGTCAATCTATTCCATTAAAAACTTCTTGAATTAATTTATAATAAAGTTTATTGCGACGCCAATGTTTTTCTTGAAAAAAATTAAATGTTAAAAGTTTCAACATTACAAATTATAAACGCACAATAACGATGTAGAAATCACAACTATAATAAAAGAAATTATAACTCACCAAATTCCGAGAGAGTTATGTTTACGTCACACAATAAAGCTGCACGAGGGCTATTGGCAAAGGACCCCGTAATTTTGAACCACTGTCAATGACGAGGATGACACCTGCCCCCCCCATGCCACTCTTCTCTCCTAACTAACTACACCACACCAATGGGAGAATATTGTGAGCTCGACATATTTAAGGTGCAACGGACCCCTTTGCAAGGTGGATCTTCAGCAGTATTAGGTTCGTACTAGGGATTGCAATATATCGGACCAAAAGTTCAATACCGGTATTCTGTATTTCTTAGAGCTTAATACCAGGATACCGCTTTAATACAGGTATTAGAAATTTTAGAAACACAAGGAAAACACAGGTATTTTTTTTTCTTCTTGATTTTACTTGCCTGTTTATCAGAGAGTGTAAATATCACAAGAAATAATTTGTAACTAATAAATTATAGCAGTATATAAAGAATCACAAAAAAAAATAAATAGAAAATATCTTATTTATTTAAATCATAAGAAAGTGCAAATATCTCTATTCAGTCTGTGGTATTATTACAAATTATTGAAACTTAATTATTAATGTTCTTTAAAATTGAATGTAATGTTTAACAATGTTTGAATGTTTCATGTTCTAAAACAAATGCATCAGTTGTACTGTCATTGAGCCAGGAACATAATTTTGTGCAAATATTGCCAGCTGTCGAAAACGCTCTTTTGGCATCTACGTTAGTTGGTGGTACTGTTAGCAATGCGTACTTTTTCCAAGTATTTACCTCTAAATCCCTCCTCTTCAAATAAATAGATTTTTTGTCGGATGATTTTGAATATATAGCTAATTTCTGTACTGTATTCTGGTTTGTTGAAATTTTCTTAGTTGTCGCTAATTCTACTTTTTGTTCAAGAGACTGTTCCTTTTCACTATTGGCATTAGTATAATCATCATCATCTTCGATAATTGTACCGAATTCCTCTGAATGTAGATTGGTTCGTGGGTAAAAAAGTTTAAAAAAATTTACAATAATCTAGATCAAATTTGATTTGGTTATTCTCTTTTCTTCTTAACTCTAGAACATTTTTTACATTGTGTCATCATATAAGTAATGAAACCTAACCAAAGTATTATCAACTGATTTTTTTAGATTCTTTACAGTTATTCTTATTGATTATTATGGGTTATTATTTATTAGTATATGTATAATGGATCTGAAAAACATTTTGAACCCTAAAGTAAGATACATTGTGAAGAACAAACTCACCAGTTTAAAAAAATATCGAAATATTACGCATTTTTTTCACTAGTACAACCTCGGTTTCTCAGATACGAATATTAGGCTACAAATCCTGTGCAAGAGCAGTATCGCTCTAAGATGTAATAGGACAGTTTTGGTCTTGGATGTGATTCAGATACTTTATAACTTCGCTTGATTGTACGATGCAACTTTGTATTCACAGTATAATTAATTTCACCCGTTAGGCAGCCATTACACTAACAAGTGTTGATGGATGAAGGAAGGCAGATAAGCTTGGATATGTTATTCCTCTTTCAACTAGAACTTAATTAGGAGTAGTGTATTTAGTTCTTTTTGTCAGAAAAATGATTTATATATGTCTATATTTTTAAGTTTACAGATCAATTAAAAAAAATTCTAGTAAATACCGAAAAACCGGTATTTAAACTTGTGAATACCGGTATTTCAAAACAGTAGAATTGGCTCAAAATGCCGTATCGTATTCCGTATTCGTATCCGTACACCGGTATTGCAATCCCTAGTTCGAACTTATGACACACCAGCTACGATTCCATGACCTTGACTACTAAGCTACCGGGACACACATAAATGTTCAGAACAGCTTTTATATTAAACGATAGCATTAAATAAGAAAAAAAGATCACACACGAAAATTAATCAGAAGCTCGAGGGAAGAAATACAAAGCGTATGTAAAATAAATAAATAAGCTATTAAACTAAAAAATAAAGAATATATATAATATATTACAAATTTTTTTTAATTAAGTTTTTGCAAAATCTACTCATAATTCAACTAAAAAAAATGTCTATAAAGAAATTAAATTGATCATCTTATAAAAAAATTCTTATAAATTCAAAGTGTAAAAGTTTCAGATTTTTATTATTAGTTGTTATTATTATTGTTAAATAAAATCCGCTCCATTTTCTGCGAATGCTTTCTTTGTATCCATATCTGGTAACCAACGAAACGAATTTCGTCATGAAATTTTGATACTCATTGAATACTTCTCCTAGTGAGCGATCACTGGGAGAGACAGCTGGGGCCGCCCTGAAAAGCGGACGGCCTTGCACCAGGCGATTTATCTTCTACTTACAAGAGAACCCAATCCTTCTCCGACACTGGAAAGGGAATTTTTTTTTCTTATTGCAACAAGTTTGTTGTCCCGACAAAGAACCTTGAAAAGTAATAATCGAAAGGTACAGAGACGTCGCTGAAATCTTTTTTAAAGATTTTTTAATTTAAGTAGTAAATGACTATATTTCCTTGAGAAAGAGTTATTTAAGGTGTTTTAGGCAGTTTATTAAAACTTGCTGAAATAATTTGTAATTTATAATTTTTGAGTATATGAAAAATAAAATAAAAACTTCCTTTTCAGATAAATAATCTCATTGGTAATATTTTTAACGGAAATCTATCTTCTCACAGACCTGTCACGTTAGGAAGCTAATTTACGTTAAATGTGTCGAGTCTCAAAGCTTTTAAGCTGACGTGTGTAGAAGTTTGAAGAGGTGCCACTTCAGGTGTCATCCTCGTCATTTAATGAGAACGACACAAAATTACGAGATCCACTGTCAATAACTCAAGTGTTGCTATTAAATGGAGGCTAATAACACTCCATCAATCAAAAGTCCATTTCCATGTATATTCAACAAGTGTGTGCACTTTTGTCACGCAGTTTCTACGAAGTGCTAACGGCTTACTTTGATTTAGTCTTTTAATAAACCGCAATCGAAACTGGCAAAAATATTACAATATGGAGGTAGGTTTGCTAAACTTTTAATATCAGTTACAAAAATTATAATACAAAGAATTGTTTCGATAAAAAAGTAAATTAATAGAAAAATATAATAATTTTTTGTAGGAAAAAGCCCATTTCATAACAAATTTTCTTCAGTACTGTTTCATTAAAATACCTAAAACCCCCATTAATAAAGGGATGCCTAACAATTTTTCAATGTATTTTACTCTTGAAGAAATGCTATTTTAATATTTCTGCCTTAAAATCATTTTTCAAAGAAAATACGCACTTCAATTAATGTTCCATACATAAAAACTATCTATATCATTTAAAAAATTATATTATCAATTACCAGACACCTTTTTATAAATAATAGAACGTAGAACTTGATGTATTATTATAAAAAAAAGATAATATTCAACTAATAATACAATAGTAATGACGTCGAAAATATTATTCCTTATTCATATGTTTTAAATCAACCTTTTTTGTAAAACTGTTTTATAAATATAAAAACATATATATACATATATATTTTTATACAAAATAAAAATTGTAAAATTTTTTTATCAATTTTTAACTTAATTATATTTATTATTTTTCATTGCATCATGAAACAAAAATTTATAAATATGACATTTTTCTAGCATACGAGGTTGATCAGAAAAAAAGTTACAAGTCGAATAAAGAATATTTATTACCAATAGACAGAAATATAAAAGATTAAGAGGCATACGTGCCTATCACTTTTCGACATAATCACTAAGTCCATTTAGGCATTTATCAGAACCAGCTTGTTTAACCCGTCTTGTAGAAATCAGTAGGTCCCTGTTCACATTGAGCCAGGTCACGGCGGATGTTTCGCAGCACTGTCTTGGAATATAGCAAAACATTAGAAATGATATGCAGGACGCTACCATAACTCAGTCCCAGCTCTGACAGATTTCACAGAGTTACCCCTTAATCATTTTGAATCATTTCTTCAATTCGTGGAAGAAATGATTCAAAATGTCAGCGTGATTTCTGTCATTGGCCAGCCGCTCCCTTTCATATTGCGGTTTCTACATCCTATCTGTCTGTCTGATTGAAAAGAATGACACCATTTCGCTGCATGTTGTCTGCTCATTGCAGATGCGGACACATTCTTAGCCAATAAAAATCGAATCATGGCTCGCACTTCCAAACGAGACCAATTCCTAAGCTCTTGCTTTCAATCGTTCTGGACCGTCTGGAACTTTCACTATCTACCCGCAAACCCGCTGTATTACAAGTAATGCCATTTATTTCCACTTTGCTAGTGATGCTGACTGCTGTACCGTAGGGCCTGGGTTCGAATCCCGGAAGGCATGGATGTTTGTAAATGTATAGTGCCTTCGCGGTATGGGGTACTCTAAATAGCCGTCGAGCCAAGTTCCTCTCGTGAGGTTGGTGGAAGGGAAGAAGAGGTGGGAGCCCCTGACCACTCCCAGTGTGTTCTCCTCAAAATTGGGGTGGAACCGAGCAAATTTTACCTGTCACCTGCATGGTGCTCAAAGCTACGGCTAACAACAGGCGTACAACTAGCCCGATGCATGATGAATATGTGGGCCTCGATCTGACTACGTCAGACAGGTGGCATTAGTAACAACAACAACATTCCCACTTCACAAAAAAAAAATTCTCCACAATATGTTCAAATGCTGCGGCTTGTAACCTTTTTTTCTGATCATCTTTCGTATAAACATGGTTTAGTAATATATTACAACATATACACACAGATTCGAATCTTCTTGAAACTTTCATAAATAACATTTTAACTTTAATTCAAATAAAATAATCAATACACTAAAAAAGAAAAGCTGAAATAATTGCAAGAAATTTGGAAAGTAATACATTTCGTAAAATGTCAACGGAAAAGCAAAATATTTTAAAAAACTACCAAAAATTACAAACGTAATAATAATAAATACACAACATAGTTTAAATTTAGTAGAATTCTTAGAATTTCAAATTTCTTTCTGACATGATACTTGATCGTCTCTTTCCTGTATCCAATATTTCGCAGAATCTAAAAACCGAAACATCTTTCTGCATTTGAAAGCCTTCACTAGAACACGTGATTTCTTTTGACATCGACATTCATCCAACAGCGTTCGGACAAATGCCTCCTCACCTTCACATCTTTACTCCTATTTTCTTCCGACACAAGGACTTATGTTTTCAATTCAACTGCGCGTTTTATCTGAATGGAAGTCATTTAATTCCGGCGATCGAATCTGAACGTGTCTCACTTCCACAGATGAGAACGTAATGACCGCTTTTCTCATTCCGTCGTCAACGGACCACAAAGGAATTTAGAAATCTTGCTCAAGAAACTGATTTAAAAAATACGACTTTTTATTATCTTAATGTCTAAGGCTGATGTAATTATTTAATGGATGGTATGTAGGTTGTCAATTATTGTGAGAGAAAAGAAGTCATGCTTCCGTATTCGCCATTTTTAATATGTCTCATGAATTTCTTTCGCGCCAAAGTTCTCAGATTTGAAAAAAGTAGCAGCTTTTAGCGTAATATTTTTTAAATGTATAGTTTAGTGTGATGTATCAATAACGAATGGGGTTTCAATCGAAAAAAGTACTTTACTTTTATTTCTATTTAATTTTACAGATTTCAATCTGTGGCTTATACGTAGCGTTCCCGCCTCGTAAATCCAAGGTTGCGGGTTTGATTCCCGTTGAAGCCTATAGATTTTCTGGATACGAAAATTGTAAGAATGTAGAATCCTTTTGTTTATGGGTCATGTAAAAGATCTCTTAAGTATCAATTTGGCTCTGGAACTCTCGGAGAAATTGAATCATGGCATTATTTAGTATACGACGAGATCTTGATTTAAATAAAATCAAGCACCAAAATTTTAATAGTAGGAAACGCCCCCAGATGGTGCCACCAAAATATGGTTCTACACTTGATGACTTGCCGTGTCTGCAAAGCTTTGCTGCTAAAATGCAGCTCATCAGAAACAAAACAAAAAATGAGATACAATATTTATAGCTTCGACAAAAAACGTTATTCATATTTAAGAAATCTATAACCTTTAAAATGCTGATTAGAATTTCATCATTTGCAACATTATTCAAATACTGTTCCAGAACGCAGTAACCAACTGGTTAAGATCTTGAATTCGTATCCTGAATTGTTTTCGTTGAGTCGTATAAGTTCGAGTCCTGACGCCATTAAATACATTCGTTTAGAAAGGCTGAGATATGTAAAATCTGTCGAGGCCCAGAGTCATCGTGTTGACAGAAAGGAAGTTGAAAGAATATAAGCTTGGGCGGGATGTCATCAACGTCACTTTACAGTTTTTCGAAATTAAAAGATCTATCTCTAATAGTATTTGAGTTACTTGAGAGGGAGATATTAATAAATCAAGTACTATAGTGGAAATTTCAGAATTGGATGCTTTATCATTTAATGTACTTTTCTTTTAATAAAAAATTTGCGAATGTTCAACGTTAAAAAAAACAGTCACAAAAAAAAATGTCTGTAACTTCAAAAATTTACAATTGTATCAATTGAATAATTGCTTATAATAAAATTTATCTCTTAGGAAGTTATAGCTCAGTAAAAAATATATATTAGTTTTAAAATTAATACTTTAGATTTCTCTGCCTTAATGAAAAATAATTAATTTCCTGTAATACAGTTTAAAACATTTTTTATTAAAATATGCAGAGAAATACGTAATTTACATTACATTAACTATGCACGTACGGAAAGAGACAGTGCAAAAAACAATATACAGTAAAATACGTGTTAATAGGTACTTATATTTTATTTATTACTGTACAGGTTGGTCCCAAATTCATGGAACAACGTTAAGGGAAACATACAATATAACAATCATTTATTGTATAGGAATGTATGGACGCAAGTGACGTGTTGAGACACAAACAGGAAAATAAAAGAAAAGAGAAACTGAGTTATCGGTTGGTTCGTTGCCAGTAAGGAGCAGTAGATGTCCATCCCCGTTCAACACGAAGATCTCAGTAGGGAAGTGCCATTCACAATTGTGCTGACATTTATGTGGGAGACTTTATGTATGCTGAAAATACAGACATGTATTACATGTACAGCCGTGTAAAAGGTAACGCAGAGTTGCGCTATGAATGTAGCACGCACAGTTTCCTGATTGACGAATGCCGGATCACCGAATTTTTCAGCTGTTACATCGTCAACTTCGTGTAACACATTCGCTCCACATCACCAGACATGATGTTAGTCGACAAAGAGCTGTACGCAGTCGAAGCCTGGAAGAAACCTTTTAAACTTTGCGGTCAAATACAAGAACTGTTGCTCACCACGTAAATATAAGTCATCAGACAGCTTGTAGAGTGTTAAACGAAAATCGCTTACATCTCTAACATTACGCTTGTCAATGACGCTTTCAATAAACACTTTGTCTTTCCTTTCGTCTCTTATTTTTTGTGTTAGTGCCTCACCGCGTCACTTGCACCCATACATTCCTATACAATAAATGGTTTTACAATGTCCTGTAACAATCATTTCTACCATGTTTTTGTCCCAAGTTTGTACCATGAATTTGTGACCACCCTTATAATATGGGACCCGGTATTCGTAACAATATTAGCTGAATCATAATTTCATACATTTCAACAAAAAGAAATACAGTAAAAACGAGGATAAAGGTTGTTTTTTACATTAACAATTCGAGTAACAGAAGACTTTTCTCCTTCTCATTTTCTTTAACAACCAGCAAATTAAATCCTTTTAAATATTTTGGTTCATCTGAAATTTCGGGTATGAATAAATAATTCTCATTTCTAAATCTTGAATTTAATGTTTTGAAAAAATAAATAATATTGAAATTATTAAAATAAATATTTAAAAAGATTGAATTTTATTCATTCTAAAATTCAAAAGGTTTATAGCACTTATTTCAGTTTAAATGCATTCTGTTTGCATACATATACTTCATTTTCAAAT